>VCRD01003561.1:2967-22080 GCA_006783055.1 Trinorchestia longiramus
GGTATCTGGGGTATCTGGGGCATCTGGGGCATCTGGGGCATCTGGGGCATCTGGGGCATCTGAGGTATCTGAGGTATCTGGGGCATCTGATATATCTGGGGAATCTGATGTATCTCAGGTATCTGAATGGTCTGAGGTTCTGAGGTATCTGAGTATCTCAGTTTATATGTCTATTACTCCAAATTTGAAATAGGTTTAGTAAATCAAGCGTACATTTTTTACGATTAGGTTTGAGTATTTACTACGTGCGTTCATTTTTAACGCTCAAACTACTGCAACTGATGCCCTGAAGTAGACTAACACATTCATTGCGGTTGCCTAGCCGGTGCAAATCTTTACTTTGTACATACAGTCATTAGAAAGCTTCGAAAAATTACAGAACCTAACCTGAGTGACCCAACGGTGGGTCATACTGCAATGAATGTGTAAACGAATAAGTACAGCTGAGTGCGTTTTCCAGTCAGTGCCTACTTCATGCACATGTATGCCTTGGAATATAACTATTATACGTGTGAGTGCATACACACTTAACACGTTGAATGCGATTGTCTAGCCGGTGCAAATCTTTACTTTGTACACACAGTCACTAGAAAGCTTTGAAAAAATTACAGAACCTAACCTGAGTGACCCACCGGTGGGTCGTATCGCACTTAACGTGTTAACAGTTGTCTGTCATTGATCCATTTGGCAGTACGTCACTCCTAGAATTAATTATTGTCGTATTGGTTAACAGGAAAGTCCTTTCTTTACATTTCAGTTACGTCTCGCTGTTATCATCCTTAGCAGGAAATTAGCGACCGTCATTTTAAATTGTTCAGTTTTCCTGACCACAGTTTCAGAAAAACGTAATCGACATTCACTTAAATGTCAGTAATTGCTTAATTTTTGAAGTGTTCTTGGCATGTCGCTATCACACAGCAGCAAGATAATTATTTAAATCTATGTATGTTCGTAATATTTGTTAACCTTTGTTTTCTTGAATTCTTTAGGTTTCGATTATAACATAAAATATACTATGAAACTCCCACGTGAATATTAGCGTTATTTTCATGTTATTTACGTGGCTCTTCTTTATTCTTCTACTCTAGTTCCTCTCGGTAGTGAAATTCCTGCGCATTTCAGTTCAATTTACTTTTACGGCTGCGTTTAGACTGATCCTCCACGGCAGCAAAACATGAGCCTGACAACTCCATCACATTTCGCTGCTCAAAGTGGTCACCTCAAAGAATCGTTTAGCAAAACATCCTCGACTTGCGACATGCGCTGCAGTTCTCATCTCTTCGAGCAACGCAAGATCCAAACTATGCTCCTGAACGCTTCTTCTGACCAAGAAATTTGCGTCTAACTCTAATTCTCGGACCGATGCTGAACTGCATTCGTCCCAAACTTGTGAACAATTGACCCAAAGTGCATGGCAAATGCCGTGCTTTCTGCCCCGCGATTGAGCTCTAACATTGATTGAACCTTGCCTTTGTAGCTCATACAATCGCAGAGGCGGCCGTCTTGTTTAACTTGAGAACTTCTCGCGCGGGTCTCCCAAGCTCTCTCAACAAAGGACTTTTTTAGGACTTTTGAACGGCGTTGACGTACAGCCATGAGTGCCCTAAGCCGGCGCTTTTGGGTAACAGCCCCAAGAAAAACAAGAAAAACTAAATAACACTTTTCCTGAAGACTGAGGAATACAATGAAGGCAGTTGGATGTACGTAACTAGCACTAAAGCTAGTTTCCAGCAACTGATCAACGAATTGCTGTAATTGAATAATAATTATACAAACCGAAGCAAAATATTCAAAATAGATTACACAGACGCAGTTGAGTTGAATTTTGTGTTTCGAATCATCCGGTATATGAAAATTAATTATGGCTGGTGTTTGTTGTTTCACGAAATCCGGTTTACGTCAAACAGGCTGAGGGTACTTGAACTTATAAGTTTGGGCATTTAAAAAATTAGATATACTCGTATTGTCTGTGAGCAAAGTTAGGTATATTTATTTTTCGTAGCAAAATCTCAGATGGATATATTGAAGAAAAGTAGTTGAAACTTTTAATTCAAACGTTGTGAACCTTGGATGAAGCTCAACAAAATTGATAAAACTGGGTGAACTGACAATGAGGTAATTTTTCGTAAATTTTCATAATTTCCGTTCTTTTTTTCCATTTTTTTGTAAATGCGGGAGAAAAAAGTGGAAAAATTGCAGCATACTGCTAGGCTTACCTATAGCTTATTTTTCTACCCAAAATTAATTCGAGATAGTTTTCTTTTTTCTCCAGCATTGCACAATTCTTTCTCTGTGCTCCACTACCTGCTACTCCACTGGTTTCTGAAAAATGTTATCAATAAATTTGCTAAATGTTGTGAGTGATTCTAAGGCTGTCTTACAAAGCGTATGGAAGAGTACAATAAATGTTAGCTTTAGTCACGCAGAATTTCGATAAAATTAATTGGAACACAACCACGAAGACACTTGACTATTACAAAAGTAATTCAAGATGAGCAGAAATCGTCGCTTCAGCAGCGAATCAAAAGAAAGAGAGCGCTAACATAGCCTGTTTCTTGAATATCTAAGACCCAATCAATGTGAGACAAGGAGTACAAAGAAGTCTACGGCTAAACTCATTAGGGGCTTTTGGCACTTAGAACTTTTAATGTGCGTGGGGCCGGGCTTTAAGTTCTTTAATGTGGACTTCATTGGAGAAAATTTGGCTCGGGTGGGCATAAAAAAGGATGGACCGCTCGCTGCGAGCGCTGAGCCGCGCATGCTAAACTGGCCGGCAAATTGGCAGGATGGATCATGAGTTCTGGAGAAGAGAGGGAGAAGGATGAACAAGTAGAGTGAGGGGCCAAGAAATGGACGAGTAACGAGGAATTTAGGAGTGTAAACTGACGGATTAAAGAATGATGAGTGACAGTAAGTTTGGGAGAGTGAAGTGATGGTTGGGTTGGAGTCCAAGATGAAAAGCAAGAGAGTATTGCTAGTGAAGAGACTGTTTGAATTCGAGATACGCGTACTGCTTGAAACCAAAAATTGTTTGCTGTTCCATCCCGGCCTCTTACCATGCACAAATACCTCAGCTTTTCACTATTTAGACCCCATTTGGGTGGCATCATCGGCACCTCATAATATTTCAATCCATTCTTCTCATTTCGTCCAGATTTTTAAAACTAAACATTGCATTTGTAAATTTTAGGAGTGCTTTTTTCATAAGATAGGAAATTTTCCGATTCTTTAAATTATTTAATTTTTATTTATTCAAGTTTTTGGACACCACTTTTGTTTACATTATTGTTTTTAAAATTCTTTTCATAACAAGTTTTTAACGCAAATAACACCTCTGTGCGCGCTTCTATACCTATGAAACATAATTTCTCAAATTACATGCGTGGTGGACATCCTTATGAACTTAGAAGTTCTTTCCCCCAATTTGAAAAAAAAATCGTTAGTGCATCTGCATACATTGAAGATATGTACTGCGTGTGTGCTTTTAACTTTTCGTATTTACATTGATTGCAACACAAGAATCTCTTGCTGGACTTCAAAAGACTCAAATGTGAAACCATGTTTCACTAGAAGACATTTTAATCAACTGCGGAATTACAACCTCTACTTTACAAGCTACAAAAAATTCAAGTTTAACATGAAGAAAAACCTCAGTCTTTTAATCCGGCACTAAATTAAACCGAACCGCTTGAACGACGGAGAGGAAAAACTCTGGTTGAAAATAAAGCGAAATTTTCCTCGCCGATGCACTCATTTTGTCTGCGCGATTTTTACTGCGGGGCGTTTGCAAAACGTAATTATAGCAGCAGTTAGTTACCTATCTACTTCTATTAAAGCTTGTGGGGCGCCATCTCGTGACCATACTGCGTAATGAGCTTTGTCGTGCATGACAGTTTTAAAGGCTCCTGCGCCGAGATTCAACAGCCACTCATGAAATAAACAGAAACAGATGTGCGTCTGCGGTGTGTCTGCCTGATTAAATGACTTGTGAGGCTTGCCTCCTGCACCCTAAGCTATGAAGAAGTTATAGGAAGATAGTTATAGTTATAGTTGTTCCCTTCTGCACCTCAAACTGGAAACAACTCATGGGAAAATTGTGTGTGGGTTGTCTCCTGCACCTCAAACTGGAAACAACTTATGGGAAGATTGGGAAATGTGCGCTCTTTGTGGCGTTAATTCTCTTTCAATTAATATTATTCTATGGGGATAAATTCTATATGAAGTAGTGGTATTCTCTGTGCATGAATTCTCTTCATGAATTTATCGCACTGAATAGCAAAGAATCTACTACACTTCAGTGCTCGGACTGAATTTTCAATCTGTTCATTACTCGAACAGCATCTTGGTGTGAAATTTTGAGCTGAACTTCAAGAATCTACTTTTCTTTTCTATGTAAAGAATCTTTAGTTAGGTATAAAAATTACATTTCATTGGCATATTGACAGATTGTGATATATATTTTTTGGGATCGATAGCAAAAAAACGGAAAATTTATATAGGGTCTGTCCTCACGTGCAAATAATAAAATTGGCTAAAAACCAAGTGACAGAGAGGAAATGTAGAATTTAAGGATGTTGTGTTTTCCTACTAAGTGTGAAGTTTAGGGAAAATGTATAAATAAATTTGTACACTGTATACATTTCTCTCCATTCATGAACACATTTTTATAAACTTATAACTAATTATTTATAATTAGGATTTTATGCTTCCGAGACTTCATCCTAATGAAAGCTACGCTATTAAATAAATACTACTTAATGAGTTTTGCTTAACTCTTTCGCTACCGTTGGGTTAACATGTCCCAAACAAACTTTAAAAATCACTCTCCATAGTCCCATATTCTAAATATTTCGTTCAAAATTACGGCCAAGTTACATTGAAATTAGTAAAAGATAAGTGGTAATTTACGCAATATTATGATCAGTATGAAAATAATTTGGTCGTGATAGGATTAAGAAACTATAAATTTTGGAGTGAAACGTTCACAAGCTTCTTGACAGCCCCGACCGAGCGCTCTGAGGAAGTTAAATGCAGGTTTTTGCTACGGCCTTCTTAGCCGTAAACAAAAATTACACATTTACTCGTTTGGAACTTTTGTGGTGAATGGTTCTCATATGAAAAATGTCTTTACAGCGAAATTTTCTGTGTCAAATATGATGATGGGAAAAGGAAATTAATTTAATGTTCGTCGAACAAGAATTTTCTTCCTTGAAATTGGTTTGAAATTTATTTATAAAGTGTCATTTGTATTACAAAATATTGCTATTAATTCTAGCATAAAAACGGGCAACTTGTACGGTACTGTACCTTGAATACCGTTCCTGTACCGTGAATGTCGCTACGATATATACTGCGAACGTTGTATTGTACCGTGAATGTTGCAGTGTGCCGTGAATGTCGTTAGTGTACTGTGAGTGTCACTGCTGCGTGAATGTCATTACTGTACCGTAAATGTTGTTACTGTACCGTGAATGTCGTTGCTGTACCGTGAATGCCGTTACTGTACGGTAAATCTTATTATCGATATAATTCCGTAACCGTACACGGTATTGCGCTGTTACCGTTTAGTTGCTACATCACAGCCCAGGATTTATGAAAACTTTGCAGTGAAGTGAGTGAGCAAATTATTTCTTAATTAAGGAAGACTGGCTACGAATAAGCGAGAAACCCGCGTTTACTTCTTGCATTTCTGTACGGTACGGTGCATTTCTGTACGCGTAAGACCATGCGTTTGAGTTGAAATTTCTTAAACATGTTGCTTTAAGTAATCAAAGTAACAATTTCACGACCAAAGTGTTCCCACGTAAGCCCGTGTTCTTAATCAAAAATAATTGGCCCGTCGTGTGGCTTTGCTGCAGGTTACTCAACCTCGATTAGTCCTGGTTGACTAGAACCACACTTAGTCGTCCTCACCAGATGTCGCTAGTTGTTTAGAATTAGTCCTAGTCACATGGATTCTATTTAGCCTTGAGGTGTCTTAGTTACCTAATTAAATTTGCCAATATGATTGAATCAGAATCTTGATCTCAAGACTAACTTGACAGTCTGTATTTAGTACAAATTTTAGTCTGCATACGATAGTTGAAGTGAAGAGAACTTTTCTTAACACGTAAAGAAAGGGCGAAGACCTTAATGTATATCCCAGGCGCCTTCAAAAATTGTTTTTCTCATCGGCACGCTTCATTTCTTTAGGGTTCTCTAAACAGAATAATTTACTCAAATATGACAAGGTGATATACGGCTATGATCTTTACTTTTTCAATTGTCACAAAGTGATGTGCAATAATCACATCATTTATAATGACCAAGTGGTGTGTGAATATAACATTTACTTTTTCATGTTTTATGAGATGATGCCTGCTAGAACATGTGGTCAGTTTCACATGTTCGGGCTTGTTATTTGCTTGTATTATTTTATTGTGACTTGCCGTTGTCATGACTTTACTCCTGGTCACTCGAACTTGGTTCTTGCTTTAAAAAACTCAAACTATTTATTGAGCTACCAAAGAGCCTCAGCTTGTGCAGAATTATTGATTTGTACTACAGCATCTGCACACCTTAAGTTTGTGCTTTCAAAATTGCCCCAAGTCACCGACGTCGTTCTTTTACATTCAAAAAAATCGTCTCAAAATTGAGCAGTCATATACTCCTCAAAGATATGAGTGCAAGTTGCAGGTTTTATAAAAACGACATAACTGTCTTCAGTAAATTTCAAAAGACACATTAAAGAATAAACGCTATGAAAAGCAGCGATGTGACCTGTGTGGCGTGCATCTGAAGCACGGTGAACGCTGACGACCTCTTCAACGAAGTCCAATTAACTTGAAGTATCGAGCGTTACTTTTTCTGTGTTTTGGGGTTAAATTTCTGCAAGAGTTTTACGACACACTGAGCCTGAGAACTCGAGATGGCATTTTAATGATCAATATGCGTCAGAGGCGCACCCGTTAACGCCGGCTCTCGATGCTCAGAACTGCGCTCAGTTACTGGTCCTTCCTTGAGCTTTTGATCTAAATGCCATGTGACTAATTGGGCTTGTACGAAACCAAGTGCATACCCCCTGATTAATTTTAATGAACTTTTGTTTCAGTGTGTGTAGATAAGAATATTTAGGCTCGTACACATCAGTTCTGCGTGGGCTTATTAACATCATTATTCTGTTTATTTTTATGCATTTTATTATATCCATTCCAATGTATACATCATATACGTATACGTAATTTATGTATTAGTATTAAATTCTGCTTCAATGCATACGGATAAGAAATTGTATCAAGAGTCGCAACTACGAACACATTTCTGCACACAACTCTGCACACAGTCACAGCTCTGCTCACAGCTCTGCTCACAGCTCTGCTCACAGCTCTGCACACAGCTCTGCACACAGCTCTGCACACAGCTCTGCACACAGCTCTGCACACAGCTCTGCACACAGCTCTGCACACAGCTCTGCACACAGCTCTGCACACAGCTCTGCACACAGCTCTGCATGCAGTCACGACAGTTGCTTCATGACACTAGGATGTGCAATAGTTTTTCAATTAACAAATGTTTTCTTAAATTAAAGCTAAGGATGGAATAGAGGGTAACTATAATACTAAATGCATAAGTTCCTTCAACGAATATAATTATTCGAATGTCTGTTACTGGCGATTAATCAAACACTGGCAACCTCATCTTATTTTTTTATGTAAACATTTTAGATATTGTAGGTGCATGAACGGCTCTTCATGCTTGTTTCATTTCGTGTTTGTATGATCAAGCGAGTTACTGTTACAGTAATTATGTACCGAAAAAAACAAAGAATATGTCGTTCAGAGTCCGAACAGTGTTTGAAAAGAATAAGAAACTTAGGATATCATCTGTAAAATTCGCGAGTAACTTTTGATTAATTTGAGTATCAGAAACAATGCGTCTTTGGTGATGAATTCTTTGACCCCAAGTGTTTCCTTTGCCAATATTTGGTTCTTTATTTTAGATTATTCTTCTAGTAGTAGAAGGTATTTGCAATTACTAGTTCTCCTCATTCGTTCTCAAGTTTTCAAACGTTTACTCCCATGTGTTCTTTAACCAATGCTCATCTGTGAAATGTTGGTTATTTTCAAAGCCGGGACGCAGTCAAGGGACTGAGATGGAAGGCTGTCAAAGAGCCTTTAAATGGTGAACATATCATGGGTATTGCTTTCTTGAATTCAATCACCTACTATGAGTCACCAACCTCTTCTGAATCTTTACACAAGCGAACCTCATTTCAGCTCTCCTTAAAATCGCGGCATGAACAGCGAGCGCTCTTTAAACTAGCAAATCTCTTTTAATTTTCCCTAAATTCAGTCACTCAGCAGGCAGAGCAAAAACGAAGCAGGTCTGTCGGAGCGCCAGCAGCAGTGAGGGTCGTCAGGGTCTCCTAATTAGACAAGTGATGAGGCGACCAAACGAGACTGCGACCGCTCGCCCTCCTAATGATAGCTTCAAGAGACTCGTAAACCTCCATTTGTATTGAGAACAAATTAGCTGAAGGCATAATTAGAGCTACGCGCAGGTATTCGCTCTGCTGATAACGCACAGCTCTGCTTTGAAGACATGTATTCGTCAACGATAAACTATCTCTGCTGCTGATTGGAACACCTTTGTGCAGAGTCATACGGGCATGTGTGTGCGCTCGGGATGATTTCTCCATTATTTTGTTAGGTCAATCCTCCATTGCATTGCATATCTGCTTTTAGACACCCACGATGCTATCTGGAACAATTGGTAAACTTATAAATGAGGTTTTCGTATCATATCTATGCCTAAAGACTAGAGTTGTTCGATAATAGTCTTTTGTGATGCAAGAGACTATGCGTTTAGCTAATTAATTTTTATGTTTATATTTTGTGTAAACATGTTTTTAGAATGACTAGAATGTTATGTAAGTGGCTAGTTATTTTATGCTTCCTGCATGATTGTAAGTGGAAAGGCCATAAACTTAGCATAATTTTGACTGAAAGTCTTCGGTTAGAATTTTTCCTTTAAATAACAATTATATGCTTTATGAACCGACTAGACTCCAGTTAAGTTAACCTAATACCTGGTAATAAATAATAAAATGTCTGTATTAAATAGTTGAGTGTAAGCTCAAATTAATTGCTAGAACGCAATCGACTAATTGTTAACAGCTTAAAAAAAAGATGCTCGCAGAATAACATTGTTAAACATTTACGAGAATATTCTGGCCCGCGTAATTTTATTGCGGTCTTCTAAAGAGATCACCATCGTCATTAAATTTCTATAATTCATACCACAAATCAGTTTTTTCCCTACGAATTTCTCAAATTTTCAATGAATATGGCAACAACACTATTTTTCTCCTCAAAACTGTCCTTGGTATTCTCTGCTGTGAGGAACTCGGCCAGAGTTAGTCACGGTTAAAATAACATATATTTCACATCAGTGCGCTCTCCTTTTAACAAGAAAAATGTCCTGAACTTTTAAACATGAACCCCGAATTTACACACACATAAACATCGTCGTCTGTTAGCAAAATGACTGAAAAACCTCTCCTTTTGCAAGTAAAACGCTGCTCTTGGAAAGAGCCATCATTTAGTATAGGAGAAACAATGCAAGCCGATATTTCGTAATTGATTTTATCTTGACTTGGTTATCTTGACTGTTTTGATTAGGTTTTCTTGACTTTCATGACTAAGTAACCTTAAATTTGTAACAGAATCATTCGAACTGTTCTAGGACTGCATTCGAATTGTTTAGTTACTTCATTGTATCAATTATATTATTAGTGTTGAGGCTGAAAATATTATTCATTAAAATAACATTCCCATTGAACACCTACTTTCGCTTAATGAACGCGCGCATTTTCAAGAGGGTCGTAAACATGTGCAACAGAGGGCTGAAAATGTGTGCAACAGAGGGTTGAAAACATGTGCAACAAAGGGCTGAAAATGTGTTAAAAGTACGTTTAACTTGATCACCTTATTTAAACCTAAATGCATAGCTGTACTACACATCAGTGACCAAGTTCTTGTAAAATGAAAAACTGAAAAAATTTCACCTAGTAGAGAATGTTTCCTGCTTAGATTTGTCAACCATATTTCTTGAAGCTAAAGCTCATCCATATCCTTCGTTGACACGACGAAATGTTAAGCGAAACATTTCCTTGTGTTTCAAAGACGCAGCTCCTTGTGAAAGTGATCGGATTGCTTGTAATTGTGTGTGGCAGACTATCTGCGCGGTGAGGACCTGCAGAATTAGTGGCTTCTTTTTATGCAGTCAAGCAAGAACTCGAATGGTCGTCCATCATGGCTCCGACAGAAGCAATCTGTAGAGCAACCACGTCACTTGAGCTTCCTGAGCCTCTCTTCTGCCCTGAACGTGTCTCCGCCGTCGGGGCTGCCGAAATATGCCCCTAATTTGTGTTGTGTTGACGAGTCTCTCAATGGTGTAGTATCTGTACTTTGTGCCTACTTAAAATTGGGACCCTATGGCAAGTCAAAATTGTGACATCCGTACTTTGTGGATACTCGAAATTGTGACCCTATGGCAACGCAAAATTGTGACATCTGTACTTTGTAGCTACTCAAAATTGTGACCCTATGGCAATCCAAAATTGTGGCATTTGTGCGCTGTGGCAACTCGAAATTGCGACGTTAATATATTATAACTGTATTTGTAGTCATAATGGTGGTCGACACTCGGAATCGAACTGCTCGGATTTTTATGGCATTACAACTGTACTCTAAACTGTGACATTCTTGCTGAATAACTAGTCTAGACTGGTGTTATTACCATAAAACTACTCTAAACTGTGACGTTCTTACTGAATAACTAGTCTAGACTGTGGTATTATTACCATAAAACTTCTCTAAACTGTGACATTCTTACTGAATAACTAGTTTAAACTGTGGTATTATTACCATAAAACTACTCTAAACTGTGACATTCTTAATCAGTTGCCTCACCCTACAAATGCCAGCCTGACTTCTTACTCGTAAAATTGATGGGATTTTGTAAGATAAAGTGAACAGGAAGCACTACATTAGTTCCATCATGCATTCTCATACACAACTCCTGCGTATGATATGCACGTTTATGCTCTTGCATCGTATGTCAAAGTCACACATTTTAACCCTCATAACTATTTTGTATTATTAGTTCTCTGCAAGGACTACTGTTTACAGTAGTCCTTGGTTCTCCGTTATTTTATGAAACCAATTGACGAGAAGCAGCCTAAACCAACACTCGCTTCAGAAATGTTTTACAGATTAAGTAATTACAAAAAAGAGTGCCTTATTTGCTGGCAAAGCTGACCCGTATTACCTGTAAAAATTTATACGACGTCTTGCTTATTAATACTTGAATTTATTTACAGAAATATTCATGCCGCCGCCTGTACGGGTATTCATAGAATTTTCCTTTTTCTTCTTTCGGGAAAACTTCTCGTTAATCGACCTCATTCGGTATGTTTTTCGTCGAAAAGGGAAACTTTAATAATCGGAAGTTATTTTGTGTTCAATTTCGTATCCTCAAAATGTTAAATTCCTGCATCAACGTTCAAATTTTTTCCAGTCTTTGCCTTTCTTGCATAACCACCGCCGCTAACATGCTCGCAGTGACTAACTTGTGTTGTAGGGCTACTGCGTACACCAGTACGAATACATGCATCTAACGTGTAGACGAGGATAGACACAAATTGATATGATGTATCACAGTTCCAGTCGTAGATTGGCAGAAGAACAAATTTCGTTTGAACTGGAATCAAAGAATGATACGATGAGAACAGGAACTCTAGAATAATTATATCATGAGAACCGGAACTCCAGTATGGTGATATCATATGAACAGGAACTCCGGTATGGTGATATTATGAGAACAGGAACTCCAGTATGGTGATATCTTGAGAACAGGAACTCTAGAATAATTATATCATGAGAACCGGAACTCCAGTATGGGGATATCATGAGAACAGGAACTCCAGTATGGTGATATCATGAGAACAGGAACTCCAGTATGGGGATATCATACGAACAGGAACTCCATAATGACAATATGAACTTCTAGCTTACAATTAGAGTACTGAGATGCACATCTTCAAGGTAAATTTCGAGACCAGTTGTAATTTTTGGGTCTGTAAGAGGGTAGTGAGGGCTTACTAGGGCACGGCTGCACCAGAGTTCATCAGCTCAACCAACCGACCATAACTAATGACTGTACTAATTAGACAGCTCCTTGAGGTGCCCCACTGAGCCCACTGCTCTCACTAGCGCATCCTCTCCTTTTTCTTGGAGTTCTAAGAATCCCGTAGTTTTTGCGTGATTCTAACATTAACAAGAAGAATCCCGTAGTTTTTGCGGGATTCTAACATTAACAAGAAGAATCCCGTAGTTTTTGCGCCATTCTATTATTAACAAGAAGAATCCCGTAGTTTTTGCGGGATTCTATTATTAACAAGAAGAATCCCGTAGTTTTTGTGGGATTCTAACATTAACAAGAAGAATCCCGTAGTTTTTGCGGGATTCTATTATTAACAAGAAGAATCCCGTAGTTTTTGTGGGATTCTAACATTAACAAGAAGAATCCCGTAGTTTTTGCGGGATTCTAACATTAACAAGAAGAATCCCGTAGTTTTTGCGCCATTCTATTATTAACAAGAAGAATCCGGTAGTTTTTGCGGGATTCTATTATTAACAAGAAGAATCCCGTAGTTTTTGCGGGATTCTATTATTAACAAGAAGAATCCCGTAGTTTTTGCGGGATTCTATTATTAACAAGAAGAATCCCGTAGTTTTTGCGGGATTCTATTATTAACAAGAAGAATCCCGTAGTTTTTGTGGGATTCTAACATTAACAAGAAGAATCCCGTAGTTTTTGCGGGATTCTATTATTAACAAGAAGAATCCCGTAGTTTTTGCGGGATTCTATTATTAACAAGAAGAATCCCGTAGTTTTTGCGGGATTCTATTATTAACAAGAAGAATCCCGTAGTTTTTGTGGGATTCTAACATTAACAAGAAGAATCCCGTAGTTTTTGCAGGATTTTATTATTAACAAGAAGAATCCCGTAGTTTTTGCGGGATTCTATTATTAACAAGAAGAATCCCGTAGTTTTTGTGGGATTCTAACATTAACAAGAAGAATCCCGTAGTTTTTGCGGGATTCTATTATTAACAAGAAGAATCCCATAGTCTTGCGTGATTCTATTGTCAACGCAAAATCCGTAGTTTTAGTGTGATTAGACAATTATTAACACAAAAGAGACTAACGAAGGAATCATTGTTTTATATTCAAGCCTTTCCCGCTAATTAACTCAGAGAACCTGATAGTCTTTTCAAGATTCACTCAATAAACGCTTGTCCATCGATATAATCTTCACGTTTTTCAATCAATTGTATTTCAGTTCTCAACTCCTTATTGGCAAAATTTAAATTTTCCTCGTAGTATATTTGGTTTATTGAATGTAATTCATACAATTGTTTTTCAAGTCATTGACTGTCTTTCAAAAACTGGAAATACTAACACCAACTTCCACCTTAAATGGAAATCTTGAAAATATTTAATTGAAAAAAATGTATAATTTTTTCCATTTTTAAAAATCAGAGATTTCTTGTTCGAACAGCATAGTCATAGGAGAAAAGCTGTTTTAAAGTTGCTCAATTTATACATTAAATTTAGATGTCGTTTATTTCTGTATGTGGTACTTGGAGTCATCCTGATGAATGAGACAGTCTCTCTCTGACTCTTGTCGACTTTTAAAATAGAATAAAGCAATAGAAACGAGCCGTTTGGCCCATTCTTGGGGAAAATTCTTCAAAAAATCAAATTCTGAAGGGCTCTTCATTCATTGCAGTGGGCTGGTCAAAGTTCTTCTGTCTCTAATATAATTTAGGCCAGAACAAGTTTTCGACTGAGGTTTAATTTCTTTTTATTGTTGTTGTTACATATGTGAAAAGCGTGTAAAAATTATGTTTTTGGGTCCAATGAACCTGAAGCTTTCTGGAGTTGTCGGTTCGTTTTGACATCCTTCATTTTTTCTAAAAGTTGTCCCTCTAAACGGAAGTTGGAACTTTTTTTAAAGTTCAGGGTGTGATTTTCTTTTTATCACTTACGATATTTCTAAATGCGAAATGTGAAACATCACTTCAGATAATTAAATATTTCTGAAGCCTCCAACTCTGCTCTCCTCGGTTGATGTCGACCCAGTATTCCTTAATTTAAAATCATTGAGTTCAATTGAATGTATATCTTGTTACTACAAATAAATGATTTGTTTGTTTTTCGAGTAAATTAAATGATATTTAAGGGTTCTCAACGGTTCTAGAGACTTTTTACTCCTTCTCGGAACCTTCTTGATCATAAAATACAGATTTCGCTCTGCATCCGCTAGTCGACGCCTCTAAGTTACCAAGTAGTGGCGTCGACGTATCCAAGTTACCAAGTAGTGGCGTCGACGTATCCAAGTTACCAAGTAATGGCATTGACGTATCCAAGTTACCAAGTAGTGGCGTCAACGTATCCAAGTTACCAAGTAGTGGCGTCGACGTATCCAAGTTACTTCGAGAAATTTTTGCGGGTAACAAGCAGTTGCAATTTCTAGAATAAAGTGACATCTATAGCAGCTACGTCTAATTAATTTAACAAACAATCTTGGTTGATCTAATCCTAACAATTTTATTCGATAAATTTCGAGGCATAAACTGTAACAAAGCAGCTGTCGCTGTTCCCGCCTGATAATATTTTTGTTGTTTTCTTGCAACGTAATACTGATAATAATTTTCTTAATAATAATGAAAATGTTCATACTGATAGTATTCATAATAATAATGAACATAATAATAAAGATAGTGATGATAATAATAATGTTCATAATAACGTTTATAATAATGATGATGGTGGTGGATACAGTCAAAAAATCACTACTATTACCATTATCATGATCACATTGATTATTGTAATTAACATAATCACCACAATTATAATTCTTATCATCGTTATTATTATATAGTTATGTTAACATTCCTTTTTTGTGAGGGGATTAAAGGTTAAAACTTGATTCATGGAACAAAAAATCAATAGTTTATGTCTCGGTTATTCTTTACGATTTAGATTTGTGTTTTTCAAGATTATTCTAATTACTGCTAAAGTTATATACCATGAAACTAAACTGCTTGAAAGAAAAATAAATAAAATAGACTGTGCATATCTGAACAGACTTTGGCGATACGTGTTTTTATATAAAGTCTATTTGTTATTAGATTGTTTTATTCATATAAAAGGGAAAAGCTTCTCTGCATTCTTTTAATTTCACAATGATTGATTGTTGATGAGTTTTCTCTCTCATAATATACGTAATCTTGGTTTCAATGCATGGATATTTGGCATGCTGTCCTTCCTTTATATATCAATTAATACTTGTAAATAACACATTTAATTAAATACAACAAACATACGTAATCGCACTAGAGGGACTCTAATCCTCTGAGTATTTGAAATGGTAAAAGGCTCCCGATATTTCTATTCAATGGCAAAAGAGGGGATAAATGATACACGCATAAAATTTAATACACGTTATTCTAAATATCACGAAAGGGGAAATGTGAGTCATCTACCACATTTTGGCATATGAACCGCACATGATGTCCTGTTAAATAGTGGACTTTTACAGATCAATTACATGCTTGATAGCTGAATAGTTAACTGTGCACACGGAACAATTTAGTTAAATCAATGGGCGTTCACATCAGATTACGAAATTTACCCTGTCGCTAACCTCGATTACATTGACAATATTAGTATTAGAAATTACCCTTACACTAGAGATTCGTTTTTGATAATGACAACAATGTTTAACACACGCGAAACAACACCTTAATAATATTGTTAAATTTTCCCTTTATCACGATGCCCCTAAACCCACTTATGTCCCTAGACCTAGAGGTTGCTCTAGTTCCAATAGCCTACATCGTCGCAGAGATTGAATAGCAAAGTAATTAAATCACAACGTTTGCACATATGCACCGAAGAACCAACCTCCTAATTGCAACTTTGACGTAGGAATTTCGAGAGAGAAAGTGTCTGTGTGGATGGGACTTTGTGGCAATGGACATGTCATCGGTCCTTATTTTTACAACAATAACTTAAATGGAGTTGAATACCTTGATATAATAAATAACAGGATCGTTCCAAGACTTCGAGAAACACATGTTAACAGAATCAATCGAACTTGGAGGATTCAGGACGGTGCTCCTGCGCATAGAACTGTTGCTGTAAGAGAAAAACTGAATGAGCTATTCGACAATCGCATTATCGCCTTGAATCATCGTATCGAGTGCCCCCAGATCGCCTGATTTGACACCGTGTAATTTCTTTCTTTGGGGACATCTAAAGAGTAAGGTTTATAGCTCTCCACTCCGTGATACCGACGAATTCGAGCAAAGAATTGAAAATGAGACCAATTTGCTGCAAGGAGATGATGCTCTCGTTTGACGAGTGATGGCGGGAATGAGGAGGGGAATGCAACTGTGTATTGAGAGAAACAGAGGACACACCGAAGTAAACGAACAATAGGAGGAACATTTTGATTGTTTTTTATTTTAGTGGCTTTTCCATTTAATAAACGGTTGAAAGTTATTAAAAACATGGTTTTAATGTCATAAAATTCGAAGTTTAACAAAAGCGTGCAAACAGGTTTTCAGTATTGGTCACTAAAAATACTGCTTAAAGAAAACGGTTGGATCAATTCTTCTGAAATTTTGTACAAAGATGGAACAAATGTTAAAAAACAAAATGTGACCTTAATTTTTTTCAAGCTTAAAAGTTTCTGAATTACAGGGCGTGAAAATTGGGTATTGTTTTTTTCAGACACCCTGTATATGACACAAATTCAACTATTCCAAAATATCGATCTCCCTCAATTTGTAGAAATTATTTGAAAAATGCACAACTGGGAAAATTTCTTCATATTTTGCGTGATCTCAAGTAAATTAATAATTCTAGCAGTAAATAATTCTTTACGGCGTAGTGCAGTATCCTTCCCTTCTTTACTCGTAGCAACAATCAAAAACACATCACTTCCTTTAATCTACGGTAGCCTCCTGTCACTTCTCAATCGAGCTGTTCTAACGTACTGATTCTGCTGGAACGTAATTCAACACCGACCAAATGAATACAATTTCTAATCCCCTTCTCACTTATCAGACAAAGCAAAAAAAATTTAGATTACATTGAAATTTGTTGTCCTATAACTCCAAGGAATTTGTCTTTATAATGGGCTTTTATCCTTTCACATGAATTTAATGATGATATCGCAATTTCAATTTTCGAAACGCTGAATTTTGCACTCCTTACGCAAAATTTAATTCGAATGGCGTCTTGACTTGCATAAAACACGATTAACTTCAACACAAAATCAGAAAATATAATGTTACCCCGAATTTGTCAAACAATTAACTTAAATTCAATTGCATGCATAATATTGTTCCGCAGTTTCCTGGAAGTGAAAACTTCCAAGAGATAAAAAAATGCTACTCCTTGGAAAAAAACCTCCAAGAAACAGGAGACAGTAATTTTGCTCTCACTTGCCATAAAAAAATACATATAGGGAAACCTTCCATTGCCATTGGGCTTTAGAGTTGTTAGGGTGTGGCGACATGTATGATAAAAGTAGATAGAAAAGGTTTTCCCTTTTATATTAATTAAACAGTCCAATAACAAATAAACATGTCGTAAATCATACGTATCGCCACAAGCCAATCAATCATTTACATCTGTGTTTCTGAGTTTTCTCTCTTGAATGTCACACAAACGATATTACGTTGCTTTCAAGAGCGTCAACCATTAAATGGTTCAGTGTACAGCATACAGAATCTTACAAGCATTGATAATCGCATTTCAGTTCCTCATTCTTGTGCTTTACTTGCCTTTGGACGTTCTGGA
Organism: Trinorchestia longiramus; assembly: GCA_006783055.1. NCBI lineage: Eukaryota > Metazoa > Arthropoda > Malacostraca > Amphipoda > Talitridae > Trinorchestia > Trinorchestia longiramus. The sequence goes on from VCRD01003561.1 coordinate 20,890, forward strand.
AAAGCGAGACGAAGATTCCTGAAAATTTAATTTGAATTTAAAAAGGAATTTTTTTACTAGACTATTTTTTATTAGCAATGAAGCTCACGACAAGGTCCTACTTTTGTTTCAATGACATTAAATCAACAGGCATGAGACTTTCTTTCATGTATAACTCGAGTTGTGCGCAATGTGCATCGTAGTACATAGGCTCCACCCACCGAGCATTTTACTTGAGGGTTGCTGAACATACCATTTCTTCGAATAAATCTATTTCTCAGTTCTTCCCTAATTTCAAGCTTAGCGTTATCCAAACACTGCCGGAGCAAGTATCTAGCACTAATTTCTTTCCTACGTTTGACCCTTCTTCAAAAATTTTGACTGCATTTTTGAATTTATATATCACCGTAGATTGATGCCTCAGTCCATCAAAATTTCTGCAGAGGGCATGCGTTGTAAAAGTGGATTGTCGCCTCACTCTTTAATAGGTATATTGGTTTTGCATCTTCTAAATATTTTTACGGATCATTTCCAGTGTTCCTTCAGAATGTTCTATCAAACCATTTACTGTCACTGACCTTTACTATAGTGGTAACATATTCAGATCGGTATAATTCAGTTGCCTTTTTCCGTAATCTTTGAATTCTGTTAGCAGACCATGCATCTCTTTCCTCTGTTCTGGACCACTACAGCACACTCTTGTGTTCTGTCAGTTGTTCTTCATGGATTCCCATTTTTGTACAGGGTGCGATATTGAAACTTCCCTTTTTGCCACACAAAAAGTTATAAAAAAGGAAATTGTGTAGCCGCACCCTGTATTTTGTGTGTATGTCTGTAGTATTCGTTTTTCTCTGAATCGTATGTGATACCATGAATACTAGGCATCTCATTAATAATATATATATATATATATATATATATATATTTATATATATGTATATATATATATATATTTATATATATGTATATATATATATATTTATATATATATATATATATATAAATTTCTCTCTTATCAGAAAAATTGAAATATAACTGGCTGGATTTTACCTCTCTTTGAAACCCTCTACAATTGTTTAGTCTCTCTTACTCTCGCCCTCACACTCCCCAACACTCAGACCCGTTCTCATCCCCACCACTGAGGCCTGATCTGTCACATCCCCCTGTCCCCCAACATCCCCACCACTGATCTGTCGCCTCCCCCTGTCCCCC
>VCRD01003561.1:42831-59228 GCA_006783055.1 Trinorchestia longiramus
CTCCTCCTCTCTCTCCTCCTCTTTCTCCTCTCTCTCCTCCTCTTTCTCCTCCCTCTCCTCTTTCTCCTCCCTTTCCTCCTTCCTCTTCTCTCATTCCCTTGCTCTCGCCTCTTTTTCTGATTTTCTCACCCCCCCCTTCCCTCTATCATCCCTCACTTTCTCCTCAAACTGAGGATTCTTGACGTTTCCATCCCGTTTTTTGAAGCATATCCAGAGACTTGTTTCAACATAACACAACAGAGAGGCACTCAAAGTACCAGCCTCGTGCCAGAATGAACGAGTTTCAATAGTGAGAAACTCCCGCGTCGAAAACTGAAAAAATAAGAACTGTTCCGTAAGAGGCATTTAAGGTTGAGACAGTGAGGAGTTTCCGAATGTTGTGTTCAGTTGCAGAGTGGTTAGCTGTCCAATATATTCCTGTAAAACTTGACCAGCATGCGCAAATGATGTGATCTAAAGAACGGCTGCCTTCTAAACAGGCCGCTCTGTTTATTCTGCATAAAATTATTTTTTTAACGGAAATAAACCATTTACTGTTTTTTAACTTGTATTGTGGTATAATAGAAAAACGCTTTGCATTATTTAGGCTTTTTCAGGTACTAAATGAAGAAATAAATTTTGAAACATTTTCATGTGCATTCCACACTAGATCAGCTGACTCGGAACTTATATTCTTTGGCTTCAGTTTTGTCGAATCTTTTTTCCACCCTACTTCAAATTATCCAGCTTGGTCGACCAGCTGAGCGAACCAGCAATTATCACCAGCTTGGTCGACTATCACCAGCTTGGTCGACTGGTGAGCGAATCTGCTTGCGAGCGGAAAGACCCGGGTTCGAATCCCGCTGCCGACATGGTTGACGCGGCTAGAAATACGGCATGGGACTTGGGTAAACAACCGAATAATTATCGAAGTAATTATCCGACCCAAGAATGGGCCAGAAGGTTCGTTCCTATAGCCTCATTCTATTCTATCCGTTTCCGCGTATTTCATTGCCACGACTGTATTCAACATAATCCTTCGAAACACACTCATGTTTCGACCTTTAAATTTTGAGCTCTTTATGACTTGAGAAGCTCAAGTCCAGTCCATTGAGCGGAGCTGGGAGCAGCTGCACTTTATTCACCTTCAAAAACAAGGCAAACTGACGCATCATCGTCCAATGGCCTGTGCGTCGCAGCCTGTGTTCTGATTCATGGGCTGCTATGCACAAAGTGGCGCTCCTTGTTGCTTTCCATGCCTTGAGGATAAACCACACTATATTTTCCTGTGTATTTTATTAATGTAGTTTTTATATGAAGTGACACTTTATTCTACTTCTATTTTATACTATTTTGTATGCTTCCCTAAGGAAATAGTGTCGATACTATACGAGTAAAATCTTTGCCTTCAAAACTTGTGTTAGTCATTTCAGGTAACGAGGAAACTGGTATTTAGCTTGATTAAATATGAGAAAATGATTCTCTAACCTTACAGTTTTCCGATACTTTCATTCAAAACGTTTTATACGGGAGGGAATTACCGAACAATGTTATTTCAAATTAAATGTTTCTTACAACTTTAACTACCGTAGATCATTCACTAATGCACTGGTGTTTATACGACCGTCTTCTGCACACAAGGATCCCATCTCAAGCTTCTGTCATGCGCACTACGTGACGGAACATCCTTTCAGAAATGAACGTTCAAATTCTCCTACGTACACTGAACACCTGGTACGTTCCTCGTGTCCGGTTCAGTTCTGCAGTAAACGTTAATTTTTTAAGTGTTTCACTGTACGTAATTTATTTTATATGCTCCTAATGTTAATGCGATCATTAATGATTTTTTCAAATAGGATCCTGAATTAAATGGTTTGATACTAGAATCATTTAATTCAGGATCCTAGTTGAAGAGATCATCAAACCAGGATATTGAATTGAATCAATCTTACATCAATACATTCTAGACAATGTCTTTTTATTGCGTATTTGATGAGGATTTGATTCTTGTTCCTCGTTGAATGATCTTTTCAACTAGGATTCCGAATTAAATAATTCTAAGATTAACGTGATTCTGGGTAGTTTTTTCAACGTAGATCCTGAAAAATGGAAATTTTAACGACGGCATCATTAACACCTCTATTATGAACATTAATGCGTAGTCATCACTGGTGTTTTGATATTAATACTGCACGCATGCCTCGAGTTAAGGTAGTATTTAATTTTTGAAGTTGTGATTCAAAGTATGATAAAAATTACACAAAAGCACTTGGTTTCTGAACGTTTTACTGTTATTTTAAGAGGTTCATTTTAGCTTTTTGTATACAGTGACCCACTTCCATTGCTAAAGTTCACATACTTTCCGTATGTTTCACTACTTCCTTCCACAAAATTGAGATCTCACTTTCACGTTTTACAGAGTTTCATTTCTAGTAGTAACTTTCAGTGCATCACTTCTGAAATTGACTTCAGTATCACAATGCGACCGCTGCAATACAATGATCAATCTTCAGAATCACAGCGTGAAATTTCCAGATTAATGTTCATTTCGAGGCGTCACATACGTGCGACAGTGTTGTTAATTCTGACGCTTTGCTTTCATAACTGTAACACCAGATGCTGGCTTAGACCTTAGTTAATTCATACGCAAGATATAATTATGTAATGAATGAACCAATTATAATTACCATAATCATCAAAAACCTCGATTATCATAATCACCTAATAATCCTAAGAATTTGGCTACCACAATCACCCAATAATCCCAGAAATTCGGTTGCCATTACCACCCAATAATCGTAGAAATTTAGTTGCTTTCGTCACCCAATAATTCCAAAAATTCAGTTGTCATAATCACCTAATAGTTCCAGAAATTCGGTTGGCGTAATCACCCAATTATCCCAAAACTTTGTCTGCCATAATCACCCAACTATCCCAAAAATTGTCTCCCATAATCACCCAATTATCCATAAAATCAGTTTGCCATAATCACCCAATTATCCCAGAAACTTGTTTGCCACAATCACCTAATTATCCCATAAATTTGTTTGCCGTGATCACCCAATAGTCTCAGAAATTCAGTTTCTATTATCACCCAATTATGAAGCGTCCCCTCGCCGCACTTCCTGTCCTGAAGCATGAATAATGTGCTTATGTGCGAACACGCCATCCCTTCTCAAATGGCCATTCTACCCCTCCAATTATATAGAACCCATGATGGCTCGGGTAGGCGATAAATAAGGATGATTTATGAATGGGATATCCCCTTTCAAAGAGTCATGGTAGCCCTCCAATTATGAAGGCGCTGCCTAGTGGTTGCGGCGGCCAGTACTCCCTCGGTGACTCGCAATAATGGTATCCATTTAAGTGGCAGATTACCAATTATTGCAGGTCTAACTGAGAACAACTGTTCCCCCAGGGGACCGAGCGAGATAAGCAACCGACACCTGCTACACGAGACAGCCCAGATGTTCCAGTTAGGGACAGCAGTGTGTGTGTATCATCATGCTTACATGCATGCACTTTTTTACTAGTTCTAACTAAAAAACGAGATTTTTATTGAAATTCCTCGAGTAATTGAGTTTTTTTATGTTGAACTGTGGTAGTTTGGTTTTTATGTGTCTTTTATATGAATATACATATATTCGTTGAGGTCTTAAGAGATTTTTTCTAGTGTCAAACAAAGGACAGAATTGTAAAGCAGGGTTCATTCTGATGTACTTCTTTCGAGCAGTATTATTTTTCGGAGCAGTATTATTTCACAGAGCAGTATTATTTTGCTGAGCAGTATTATTTCACAGAGCAGTATTATTTTGCCGAGCAGTAATATTTAGCAAAGCAGCATTATTAAGCAAAGCAGTATTATTTTGCAAAACAGTTTTATTTTGTGGAGGAGTTATTTTACGTGGCAGTATTATTTTATCGAACAGTATCAGTATTTTTCGAAAAAGTATTACTGCGTGCAGTAGTATTGCACTGTAACAGCAACATGTTGAACGTTGAGGGTCCTAATGAAATTCCTCGTTTTTCCAAAACCTAAGCTCCATATTTACAGAACATGTTTTTTAACTTTTAACCAAGAAGTAAATGTCTTCTATGGTAAATCTATTTCTGATGTTGTGGTTGGCACGTCAGAAACGCAGGTAATGTTGATGTACGTTACTGTTGAATTTTAATGTATATAAATAATTACATCAACACCGCGGCAGTTTATCCCCATAACGTGAGGATAAGTAACAGTTCTCTGAAACGATTATTATGATAAGAATGAGGAAAGGATTCTTTGTTCTCTTGTTTCCGAGGTCTAGATGTCGTAATAGACGAGTACGAAAGGTCTGAGCATGTTTTCAAATCTTGCTGGTATTGTGGCTGTGCTACAGCGCATCTACACAGTCTTGAACCCCCGTACCAGTCACCACCACATCGGCATACATTACGTGTTTACTGTGTAGATAGAGCAGTACCTCAACGTGTTTTATTTTATTGTGTGTATGAAATTAATAACATTTTCAAGTTCAGGAACAGGTTTGCTGGGGAGCACTTGAAAACAAATACTTTTAACACAGGAATTCTGACAATCAAATTGTTTACTAATTAACCAACAAAGACCATTAAGTCTTCCCGTCCTCGAGAAATATTTATTTCTTATGGCCTTCACTCAAGCAAATAATTCTCAATACTTTCACCAAATGAAACGAATTTATGGGCGAAATTTGTGCCTATCAACCTAGACAAGGGAGGGGTGCTAGCGGTCCGAGATTCAGAAGGACGGCGGACACAATTTTCCGTGTCATTTGCGCGGTCCGCGGCCGTGACGCCCTCGTGTGCTTGTCCCTGGGGCACCGTCAGCAGCGGCGCTCAGCGACTCATTATAACGCGAGGCCGTGGTGGCAGACAAGGGCGTGAGGCTGGGCTGTGGTGGCAGACAAGGGCGTGAGGCTGGGCTGTGGTGGCAGACAAGGGCGTGAGGCTGGGCTGTGGTGGCAGACAAGGGCGTGAAGCTGGGCCACATAAAAATTGTCGAAGCGTGATTATGACGGAGGGTCACGTGAGAGTAAAAATCTATTTGAGAAATATCCATTGGCGTAAACAATGTCCGTTGGCCACCTGCAACTGAATGGCCATTAGGAAGTCTTGGAATGTCCATTGAAGTAGACAATGTCCGGAGACCACCTGAAGCTGGATAGCATGTAAGGATTCCTTCTTGGGGATATCCTGTAGGGAGCACAGTTAAAGACGATATCCGGTAGTCACCAATTGAGGAAATGCACAGTTTTCAGTGGACACCAATATCTTCGCGATGTTGACTACACTAACTTCAATTATGGCTTTGAGTTTCAGTTATTCACTCATGAATTTCAAACTACAGTATAGAGTTAATAAACACGCACCTGTACATCACATTAAAGAAATAGCGTGGATTTTGAATAGGTAAACAGAACACAGTTCATTGTGTCTACTGTGCTATCCACACGGTGCAGTAGAATGATCTGGCATATGCATAGGTTTAGTAAATGGGAAATGAAGTACAGAACGTGAATATGTAAATAGAAGAGTAAAGAGTAAAAAAGATAGTGTTATGTGTATTTTTGATCTTCAGCTATGAAATATTATAGAGAATAATTCATAGACCGTCCTACAAATACCTTATGTTTTTCTTCCAATAAAATTTAACAGCAAAAATTTGTTTTTCCTGAGAAACAATGCCGAAAGAATGTATATTATGCTCAAAATGGAGAAGCTGAAAATTTTTGTAGGCATATTTGCATCATACAATTTGTAAAATGTTACGTTAAGTACGATAAAAATACGCCGAATTTTTGTTGATATTGCCAAGATAATTCTGTCGATAACGTAAGATAACTTTGGTGATATTGCTACAATGATTTTGTCAATATTGTTAAGATAATTCTATTGATATTGTCAAAATATTTCTTATCGCATTACGGAAAGAAATTTGTAGCACTTAGAAATTATCTCATCACTGCTATTCTTTTTGTTGAAAACAATCTCAAAATCATTCATAAGAGCAAATGGTATTTCTTAGAATTTACGCAAATCTAGTCTCACAAATCTAATTTCCTAAGTACAAGGTATATTCGAAATCTGTTGCAATATTCCTGACGTGTGAATACATTCCATATTTGCGGCGGCATTCAGAATTTGTGGCGATATTCTAAATTTAAGGTTATGTATAACATATGAGGTAATACATGGAAGCTCGCGGGTAATATTTCAAATTTGCAGCAACATTGCAAGTTTTCTGCTGCATTCCGAATGTGTAGCAATATTTTAGGTTTGACGCAATATTTCAATTGGCGCTTACATATCAAATGTATGCCTATATATGAAGTTTGTGGCTCTATTCTGAGAGCGGGGCAATTTTTTAAACATATGGCTACAGTATTCTATGTCTGGAGTCAGTTTATTGATAAAATGCCTGAAATTCTAAATACATGAACGAAGAACAGTTTATCGATGCATTCCTGACTTTTAGTGATTCGAGACTCCTTTGAAATTTTTTTTCGATAACAGTGTTGTAATTTTTAACACAATTGCTTGGGAATTGAATAGAAGCACAAAAAATGACCGCATATGTCTTTTGGTACAAATGGGTCTCTCCAACCAGTTTTTGCACATACTTTTTAACTGCCTCAGAAACATTCCCCTTCTCCTTTCTTTAGCTCAAAATCATTTTACTTGTTGTTATTCCAAGTGTGCTTGCAGTTTTTCTAGTCCATGCAATGAAATCCTGCTATCGACACATGAGGTAAATTAGCATCGTTTAGGGTAAGTTTGTGAAGTGTTTGGCCACAGAGTTGGGCGCTCCGACAGCTGGAGGAAGTTTGGCTGGTCGAGGGATCTCTATCTTGTTGACACCTCCAAACAGTTCCCATTGAGCAACTTATCGCAACTCTGTGTGTTCTGGCATCGGTCTATTGCGCTCGCGTACATTGTATGCAAAATTTACGCTGTAGCTTGTACAGTAAAGCATTATATAATAGTATTATATAATAGTATTACAGAACAAATTGAGTTACGTTATTATCATTGCAGCGAGTTAATTCCGTAACTTCATTGTGTTCAGCTTTAAACATAATGTATCTAGAGCACATTTTATCTCTTTTGTTGTTGTTCTACACTTAGACTTACAAGTTTACTAAACGAAATATTTAATAAACTCTGATCGAGCGAGTCATGAAAAATGTAGAGATAAAACGTTGCATGTTTTGCACACCTAAAATATATGATCACAATGTTATGAAGTAACCGAAATTTATCATAAATCAGGTAAATTATTAGGTTCCATGATAACTTTAATAAACCTAATATAAAAAGACTGAATTTGATTGCATTAATTATGGCACAGGAGAAGAAACGAAAAAAAATGTGAATTTGAAAGGGTTTAAATTGGGAAGTTAAGTGGCATGGAATTCTTATAGTGAATTTTATGCTTCAATCTCTGAAAATTTCGAAGAAATTTCAAGCTAAAATTGAATGAAATTGTAGCAATTATACCTAAGTCACACCATACCAATACACTATCATAAAATACAGTGCTGGTCAACAATATTAAGACAAGACCTATTTTACTTCTATCGCATGTATGTACATTCCATATCTATAAAAAATAATATAAATCACAAAACTTATCAACTCTACTCACAAATGTTGGTACATAAATTTCTAACTACAAAACAAATGAATAGCAATAATATTTTAAAGAGCAGCAAAACGGTCAAGCACTAAATACTAACTAAATATCGTTGCTATTTATTTAATTTGTAGGTAGAACTCAACGTACTAACATTTATTGAATAAAGCTCATATGTTTCATAATTGACATTACTCAATTTTGTACTTATGCAGAATGTCCATGCGATAGAAGTAAAAAAGGTCTTGTACTAATATTGTACTTTTGTACTTTTGACCAGCATTGTAAATTTCGTGTAATACAGTTCATAATGGAGAGTTTTAGATTTTGAATTAAAACTAAAATTGTTTTCAAATAATACTTGTACTGCAGCAGTCTTGAAACATTTAATCTCGACAATAAAATGTCAATGGTCACTGTTATGATACAGCTCTTCAACGATTAAAATTAATTCGGAGTGCTGTAACATATTTTTCGCCTGAAAAAATTTCCTCTAAAGAAAATGGTGTTCTATTTGGTGTAGTGTTTTCCACGAAATTTTTTTGATGAAAATATTACTGAAATAAATATTTCACCTGAAATAAATATTTCACCTGAAATATATACCTTCCAATTGAAATTTAACATCAATCTAATTTAGCTTATTGTAAATAGTTTTAAACTATAGTACTTTAAATCTTCACTAGTCAATCCAATTTAACATTCCGAGTTACCCTGTGTATAATTTTATGTTAATCAGATATTGATCAATCAAAATTAGCATTTCGTTTACTCTACACTATCTGTATTTGTTGATTTGTTTACTGTTGCTTTCATGTTTGATGTACAATGTGCTTCAATGCAACATCAGCGACACACACCAAAACTTCATGCATTTATGAAATAAATTCTCTTGGTTCAAAGATCTGGAATATTTTTATTGGATTTCCTCATTGGTTCTTGATTTATTCTACGTTACGATTGATTGATTTTGTCCTCAAGCTATGCGCGTTGTAATGAAAATCTTTCATTGAAATTAATTTTTGAATTTTGAGTCACTTTTTTGCGTTAGATGCGGAGTTTAATAACAAAATAACACATGAACTGATCCAAATTATATCTGGTACTAATTATTTAGTTAGTTACTATATTTCTAGTAAAGATTATTCACCATTAACTGAAATTTTCATACTTAGTAAACAGAGTTAAAAATTACGCCCTGATGCTTTACCATTATGCTTTATTCAAACCGCGGAAAATATGAACATGAATTTAGCAATAAGAAAATTACAGACGCACACTACAATCAACATGATTTTCAACTTATCTTCAAAGTTAAGCAGAACGAATGTAGCTAATTTAGTGCTGATGGATATCGAACGGGAAATTAAAATTAGCATCCTTAAGTCAATTTTGATTGTTTTTTTCGCTGCAAATGACAGATTCTACACTCAATTTGTGTGGTTTCTAATTTTCTATTACCTGAATCTGAATTTATTTGATCTTTTAAATAATTTCAGTATTCAATGGCTTTCAGTAACATGAACTATCATATGACAGAGCTCTGAAGATTTCTTCAGCATTGATGCTTGATTTTAGAGGATTCCCACCACTGACAAGAAACAATTAAGAATAACCGCTTTGAAATCTCACCTGAAATAAATGTTCCATCCTCCTCATCGTCGTGTCTTTCGGACGCAGAATCTTCCCTCAACTCCTGCATCATGAGGTCTTCATCTGCATGTCGTCCCCTAAATTTATGAGGATCTAAAATATCAAGAACTGAAAAAGGAGTCGTAATTCGGGAGTCTGTGTTAGCGTCGTTTTGATCTTTCACTTCACACTGATTTATAGCATTATTAGCGCGTGCACCTTCAGATCTGGCAGAATTTTTGGAGGTCTTGGCCTTGCTGTGGTCATGGTCTTCAGCATCTCTGTCATCGGTCGACGGATGCTCTTCTGGCTCCAGAGACACTCGAGAAGTCGGAGACAATCGGTCTTCCTTGGTGTCATCTTCTTCCTCGTCTTCGGTTTTGATCGATCTCGTTGGAGATCTGCGAATTCGAAGGGAAGGGGAGGGAGGCAGTGAGCGCGAGTTATTGCTTTGCTTGGAATTACTGTTACTTTTTCTGGAACGAATTTCATTTCTAAATTTATCGGACAGTTGCTGGTGGTGCTGCTGCTGGCGATGATGCAAAATACTATTGGCCAAGAACTGCTGTAGGTTAGCCTGATGACTAGGATGATGGAAACTTCGGGCTTGTAGATTATGGAACTGAGCTACAGCGGCTGCGTGCTGGAAACTGGGATGACTACGAGAGTTAGAAGCGTGAAACTGCAACGGATTATGGAGGTGAGGTTCTGAAACTGGATGGAGCGCTGTTGGAGCAGTTAGTGGGCTCTGAACATGCTGGAATAATGGTGTTATTAAAGAAGAGCTCGATTGAAGAGAATATTCAGGATAATCGTCTGGTTGGGTAAGATTAGGTGACGGCTCAAGTGGAGATGTGGGACATACAGGAGACTCCGCTGTGGAAAGATTAGTTTCCATTTTAAGAGCCGGAGGCGACAAACATGAGCCATTATTTACATTGCTGTCATTAAGGCCCGCACTGTCGTAAGAAGTCGTTGTTAGGGGATCTGACTTTGCACCTTCCACTCTAGGAGTCTTACATGAACGCGTTGGTGAGTAAGAAGTCTGACGTTTGTTATTCGGAACTTCCGCTTCGGTGTCGTTATTTTCAAGCGAACTTTTCGATACAGTCGCGCTGAATCCGTCTTCCTCCTTCATTGTCTTACTGTTTCCTTCGGTACACACAGCGAGATGAGGGGCTAATGCTGACAACTAAGATTCAGTTTATTGGGAAATATCCTCCAAACACTTTATTCACTGGTACGAAGGCTAACCGATGTTACTCTCCGATAACTCAGAAAAATGCTCCGTTCGTAGAAAGTTCAACCAAAGAAAAAAATCCGCTCAAACCCTCTTCGTGAAGACACTCAAACATTCGTTGTCACTTTCGTTATGGAAAACTAATCGCCAAGTATCACCGCCGCGGGATAGCCACCGACACAACGAGCTCCGCAGTTCGTAGGCGCGTTAGCTCTGCCGTGCTGCCAATGTCGTACCAAGGATTGAACTGCAGCAAACTACTTCCCTCGGTCCCATCTCGTGCTTTTACCCTCACTTCTCAGCAACACAATCCATTACCTCTTGAGTGCTCGGTTTGTAACAAGCCTCATCATTGGCTGGATGTTTTCACTCAATTTACTGGAGTGGCAGACCATTGGGGAAATAGAGTTTTAAGAGAGACCGTTAACTGCCGTAGGCGGAGTTTCCCTCTTCTTCTTAACCGATTGGCTGAGGGTCGATTTAGGGAGGGAACTCGGGGTGACCTAGGGATGGGTTTAGTCAATTTGAAAAGCAAGCCCGTGGTAATGCAATTGTCGACATGGGAGGAGTTTGTCGGTGTTAAGTAGCGACGAGGGAGGAGCGTCGTTGAGGTCCCATGGGGAGGCTCGAAGCCGCGACACAAATTGACCGCGGCGTCTAAAAGTTGCCGCTAACAAGGGAATTGGTCCAATATGGCTGCCGCGTAGTTAACACTGGCAATTACGACGCTAAGGGGTGACACGGGATACCGATGCCCCACCCTGCCTTGTCCTCTGATGTTGTTCGCCTGATACGCGACTCTGGTGCAGTTCTCTGGCTGTAGTTCTATTGCTCTCAGAGGGAGGCAACATGACCTCTTCTCTCGGCCACAGGGGAGCCCTCGCAAGACTACTTCATTTCACCAGAAAATAGTGGCCTTGGTTATGTGATGCTCTTGTCACCCGATGCTTGATTTATCACCCACCTTCTCAAGCCTTTTAAACAACGTAATTTTGGGTGCTCGTGTCACCCGGTGCTTGATTTATTATCCACCTTCTCAAGCCTTTTAAACAACGTAATTTTGGGTGCTTGTGTCACCCAATGCTTGATTTATCACCCACCTTCTCAAGCCTTTTAAACAACGTAATTTTGGGTGCTCGTGTCACCCGGTGCTTGATTTATTATCCATCTTCTCAAGCCTTTTAAACAACGTAATTTTGGGTGCTCGTGTCACCCAATGCTTGATTTATCATCCACCTTCTCAAGCCTTTTAAACAACGTAAAATTTTTGGTTGGGTTTTGGGTAAACTACGAATCGCACTCTTTTTTTAACTTTTATACCACGTAGCTACTGCTATACCACGTAGCTACTGCTATACCATGTAGCTACTGCTATACCACGTCGCTACTGCTATACCACGTAGCTACTGCTATACCATGTAGCTACTGCTATACCATGTAGCTACTGCTATACCATGTAGCTACTTTTATACCCCGTAACTCATTCCTCAAAAGTCATTCCTTATAGTCCTACTAATTTAATTTGTTATTCTGAAAGTTAAAGTAACTTCATTTACAGCCTGTGGTCGTATTCTAAACATCATCTTGCCTATGATGACTTACTAAATGTACAGATGTACATGTGAAAGCTTGTCACGTCATAACTGAAACGTCCAAATTTAATGATCTAGTTTGCAGGGACTTGCTATTCACTAAACATTAACATTTACGAGTACCCATCACTTGCAACTGTCTAAGTGGAGAAGTTTTTGCAAGGGCTAAATGAAGAAAAGTCTTGGATTTGTTCAACATTCTCCCTAAGTAAAACCCATTTTGAAATCTTGGACCAAATAAAGACCATGAAGGAAAGTTGTCTTGGTTCAATATTACATCTTCCTAAGTAAAAGCCATGTAGGAAATCTTGAACCAAATAAAACCCGTGATGGAAAGTTATGTATTGACTCAATATTTCAGATTCTAAAGAAATAACTGTACCTGCATTTTTACAAAAGATACATAGTTTTTAAGATGCGAGTAATGTTTATTCCCGACCAGCACTTGATTACAAAAATTAGTGATCAGAAACGAATAAGACGAATGAATTTCAACGAAAACTTACCTACGACCATACCATTACAATGCTACGACAGGGTAACAATTTCAACACCCACATCGCATCGGTTATCTACATACATCACAAAATTACTATTAATCAAAACCTCTGGAGTGTAGGTACTTGTATTTTCGATTGCATGAAATTTTTTGCACATACACTGCCGCATGTTATAAAATGTTCATCTAATTTAGTGAAATGGTCTGTAACACTCAGCTTGTGTGACGTAGTCTGTAGTTCAGTTATGTAACACAAAATTCCAGACAAGAATACTACTGCGAATACTCTCTTGAGAAGCGTATTACTGCCACATGAACATCTGCAGTTGTGGTGTTTAGGCTGTATCTTTATTGTATACATCGCCGTACCCATCGCCGTACACATCGCCGTACACATCACCGTATCAACGTCTATGATAGCAGAATTATTGAAAGTTAAAAATTCTCGTTTGGTCGTAAATTGGGCACCTGTTCGATTAAGCAGCAAGTGAAGAGTGAAAAATCATTCAGCGTTCCGTTCTCCTCAAAAATGTGTTACTAGTATTTGTAATATCGTAAATTGTACACTAAGTTTCCTATGAATCCTATCCTACGCATGATTTTTTAGGATTTGTTTTTGTGAGTTCATTAAGTACAAGGTGCGACAACATAAACTCCTTTTTTTTAATGCATTTTTCTTTGAAAAAGGAAGTTCACGTTGCTGCACCCTGTAGCGCTGTCAGTATTAACTGAAAACTAGCCAATAAATGTTCGGTTTGTTGGGAGTCAGGCGCTGTGTGTCATATGTGCTGCACGAGTTAGTGAGCGTTGAATACAAGGATCTGTCAACACGGAGAATACAGGCTTATTCTTCACGAACTTCATAACAGAAACAAGAAAAAAGAATTGTTCAACAAAGCTCAGAAAAATTACTTGGCATACTCACAAAGAAATGCGAACAATATATACATCACATATGTGAAAAAATATTCAAATGATTCGCTTTCTTTTACTCAGCCCTGATGATTCCTTGGCAGTCCCGTGACTGTGTACGTGCTGTGGCTGCCGAGCTGCTGCACGCTGCTAGGCACGATGTACGTTAGTCTGTACACGTGTTACTTGTACTCACGAGTTACATGTTTTTTTCTATTCCTCTTGTAGTATTTCTCCTGCAGTATTCCTCCTGCAACATTCCAGAAGTATTAGTATTCCTGAAACGCTCAAAAGACTTCGAATCTTTTTATTTCACGCCAAGGACTACTATAACCAGAACGTGCATCGCCATGTAGCTGACTACGCTAGCGGAGGCCATTGCATTCTTAGTAACATAACATTTTCTATCGGACTAATTGATCAAAAATTACTTCTTTCAAGCAATAGAAGAGATAATAAGGTTTTACAGTGAATTTTAAATGGTTTAAAGTACTGTAATGCTTTGAAATACCAATTTTAACCGGACTTAACATGTATTATGGTATGAGCTTAGTGGCCACTTCATAGAAAGCCGAGTTGCTGCAGTTTTAGACTTTACATATTGATTATAGTTAAACCTTTTCCAATGCAAACAACCAAACATACAAACATTCACGCATATAGACAAACAGACATAGAAGCAAAAACCTACCAAACTGCAGCGATTAGTCAGCCAACCGGGCCTTCTCGACAGAGGTCTGAAGGACTGCATTCTTCTGCTAGTCTTTCTCTGAGGGGTTGACAGCAAATTTGAGGGGTTGACTGCAAATTGAGTGAGTGTAGTAGTCGTCAGAATACTGCCTTTCTTTGACGACTTCTCGTACGTACTTTCTTTGACGTCTGCAAATGATGCCGTGTTTCATTGTCAAGACTGATCTTCTGGCCCTTCTCACTGATCCAGTTGTTGCGGATGCAGTTGTTTAGCAGATGTGCTGTGTCAAAAAGGAGAAACCAGACACGCTCGTTGTCAAGAGGATGCTTGGCTGTGGCACTGCAATTACTTAGTAATTAGAATAAAAGTGGCCTTGCAGTATCGGTTGTTCTCGGCCATGCCACTCAGCAACCCATGAGAAATTGAAACAGTTGGGCGAATCTGTACTTCATCTACCAAGAGAAACACATTCTTCTGTTGTAGTGTCTGGACTTTGTCAAATGTTTCCCTCAGCACCTGGTACTTGTCAATAGATGAAGTGATGTACTGTAGCTTGCGTTTGCATGGCAGCACCAAAAAGTCTCTGAGCTGTTCATAATTACACTTCGGGTATGATTGAAGAGCAAAACAACAATCATTCATGGAAAACTGCTTCTGTGATAAAAGTTCCAACAGACGTCAAAAATACCAACTTCATCTCCTTCTCGGTGTCGACATAGGCTGACGTGTGAGCTTGAAAGGTGACAACATTTTGGATCGTTTTGTCAAACGGGATGTCATACATAGTTCATTGCCAAGCGCACAGTTTCGTCGGACTGCGTATACGATCTCAAACCATTGTTGGGATGAAGTATCTTAAACAGTGGTACACTAATGCCGTTCTTGAACGCACTGAGCGTTAGTGGTGAACACAAAGTGGGCTTGTTTTCGACAATCACAGACAGGCTGCACTCACTGAAGTTGTCGGTCATGAACAAACACACAAGCCTTTCTTTCGATCTTGAAATAATCAAGTTCTTGTACTGCTTCTGCAGATTACGTTCAGGTTTGAAAGCATCAAATGAAGTAATCTTATCCTTCTGAAGAAAATACCTCAGTTGTTGGTCTTCCACTTTCGCCGGGCGAGGTACAGGTTTTGGAGATGGCAGACATGAAGCAGGCACATTGAAGATACTAGGAGGGATTTCACTTGTTCACACAACCCCACACTTGTTCGGCATTTTTAATACATATAATTAGCAATAAACTTTGTAAACAAACAGTATCCACTTAAAAATGCAGCAATGTGCCTCGAAACAAACAACAATGTCCGATTCAAACCGAGCGACAGACTACGACAATGTTCGCACCGTGACAGATAGGGGTTAACTGAGTTCAGTGAACTGGCCTCCGCTACCGTAGTCAGCTACATGGCGGTGCACGTCCTGGTTATAGTAGTCCTTGTTTCACGCTTAAACGTACGGTCGTCAAGCATGTTTTTATATCACGCTAAAATTTACGGTCGTTGAACATCTTTTTATATCACGCTTAAATGTACGGTCGTTAAACATCATTTTATATCATGCTTAAATGTACGGTCGTTAAACATCTTTTTGTATCTCGCTTAAATGTACGGTCGTTAAATATGTTTTTATATCACGCCCAAATGTACGGTCGTTAAATATGTTTTCATATCACGCTAAAATGTACGGTCGTTAAAGCACGCGTCCAAGCGTGTAATTACTTATTTTCTCCACTCCCCAGCGTGGCACAGACCTGACATACGCTTGCATTCCCGCGTTCAAATCTGAAACTGAGGCGTTTAGCTGCCTTGCCTACACCACACACAAATGTGTGTTGAAACAATGTGCGGACTTCCGTCAATGTGCGAGACATAGAATTACGCTCACAGTTCATTTTTCCCAATTGCGGGCCTCAATTATAAATTTATAATACAGTGCCATATATGACCACGCAATTTATCATATGTCATATCTGAATACTCAATTCATAACACAGTGGCATCTGAATATTTAATTTATAACAGTTTCATATCTGAATACTCAATTCATAACACAGTGATTCGAATACTAAATTCATAAAAGAATAACTGTGACAGAACTCGAGCCTCAGCTTGTGGTGGCGTAAGTGAGGTCGTGAGGGTGGGGTAAGTGGGGTCGTGAGGGTGGGGTAAGTGGGGTCGTGGGGGTGGCGTAAGT
>VCRD01003562.1:2706-21397 GCA_006783055.1 Trinorchestia longiramus
TAGATAATAATAAAATATTCCTATATTAACCTGCCAATAATGCATGTATACACGTTCTAACGCATCTCTATTTAACACATTTATACATTATGTCTACTGACTACATTTACACAATTGTAACTACGCATTTGACTTCCGTCCTCTCGATTTCGAAGCACATTGTAAATCACTTGGAACATTTTTATTGTAGTCTCGGTGCAGCGCATAGTTATTGTTAGCGCACAGAAAATGTCATAAAAAACACTCATTTTCTTTTGTTGACATTGTTGGGACATATGGTTATAATATTTGCTCCCTTTATCGTTAGAACACGGCATTGATATTTCATCTTCAAAATTGGTAACATACATAGTTATTTTCCAACATTGTTGGGCTTCATAATATTTTCTTTTAATATTTTTGGGATCTTGTCCTTCTTTTTCATTTTATTTCAACTTTGTTGGGAATCATTCCTTTTTTATTGACGACTTAAACGTTCAATGAACAATGGTCGAATATTATTATATTTTCCTTTAACATTGGTGGGATTTTATCCATCTTTTGCATTATATTTTCAACATGGTTGGGAATTGCTCCATCATTTTATTGACGACCGACACGTTCAATTGACAATGATTGAATATTAAATATTTCTTTTAATGTTGTTGGGATCTTGTCCATCTTTTACATTTTATTTCAACATTGTTGGGAATCATTCCTCTTTTATTGACGACTGAAGCGTTCAATTGACAATGGTTGAATATTATAATATTTTCTTTTAACATTGCTGGGATTTCCTCCATCTTTTATTGATACTTTGCGTTCAATTGGCAATGATAAATATTCATCACCTTATGATCAGAGCCAAGCTCTTGATCAGGCGGAAATAATTAATTGAGTAACCTCGAATGTTATACGAATAGTCAGAAGAAAAGAGCACGTGAATATTCCAAATGACCAATTTCGTTTCACGATTCGTGAGTTACAGTTACATAATTGATGTCCTGGCATAGCGAGAAACTTTCGTCTTTCGACTTCGTAAGTTCTCGACCTAAGACAACAATAACATATTTTCTGACGATTTAATTCATAAGAATCCTTCCGCATAGCTAAGGGTAATTATGCTCGTCCACAATAATAAACATGGTGTACACAATGACAGTCACGAATTTCGTCTTTGCATTTGCTCCGACTTAACTCGATCATTATGCACAAAAAATACACAGTGTAACATTGAGAATACAGCAATACGGATGAAGACTTCTGCCATAGGCTCTGTCAAATCTCGACTGTAACTCATCCTAACCAAATACTATAAAAGAATGCTATAACTTTTGAAATTTTTTGGGTTAATTAAATTGAAGGGCAAAAACATGAACTCAATTCAGCAGCATTTCGACTAGTCGTCTATCTATACACGAAAACGTAAGCGTCTATGCTACTTAGCTAACTGTTATTTCTATTAAATTAAACTGTAATAGTCGTCTATGTGTACATGGTCCGGATAATGTGAAACAAAGAAAATTCTGGCTCAATTTGTTGCCTATTTGAGCACGGTTGTGACTGGCTGCTGTGATTTCAAGAAAATGGTTAGTTAATTCAGTGAGAATAAAACAGTTTAATTTCAGTTAACCTACACTCACCGTAAAATCTCTATTCGAAAGAATGAAATTCACCTATAATTCAAATAAGTTCAATGCATAATGAATTAGTCATATGTTGAATTTCAGATTGTAATTGTGAATTTACGCAATAAATAATAAAACTCCATGTGGTAGGCATGCTAAGGCTACCATTTTAACCTAACCTAGCCCAGTGTTCAGAGAAGTCTAGCACTTGTACTCTAATTTCTTCAAAACTGTAGTACATCTACAACCTCAGGGTTATGTTCTCAAAGAATGGGGTACTGCCGAGAAGAAATATAAATAACGGTTACCCTGCTGAGATTTGAGATGTACTGCAGTCCTGAAAAAGTTAGTGTACAAGTGCTAGATTTCCCTGAACACTGGGCTAGGTTAGGTTAGGCTACTCAATGTATTTCGTATTTTCTCTAAGTAAAATTACATCAGGTTGTTTAAAATCAATAACATAGTACCAGGTACCTAAATATACACATTGTAATATCGTCCACAGGCTATATCTATAATAGTAAACCCGTATGGGAATAAATCCACATGTATTTTAATGAATTGCTTTTTATTTCATTTACCAGGCACTATCTTTTCGTAGTTTTCATACTGAAGGAAAAGAAGGCCATGAAACGAAAAAAAACACGCATTTTATAGTAGTCCAGTGCCTTTGGTGTCTACAATACAATGCCTACAATACATGTACCTATACCAGTTCCATTGTGAAATCAATGCTTAGCCTAGGATAAACGCTTTATTTCAGCTCCTTAACGCGAGCAAAAGTCATAGTTATTTACTTTAGAATAGAATAGAATGAGGCTCTAGGAACGAACCTTCTGGCCCATTTTTGGGTCGGATAATTACTTCGATAATTATTCTGTTGTTTACCCAAGTCCCATGCCGTATTTCTAGCCGCGTCAACCATGTCGGCAGCGGGATTCGAACCCGGGTCTTCCCGCTTGCAAGCAGATTCGCTCACCAGTCGACCAAGCTGGTGATTGAGAGGATTCTGATTTCCGTACAATAATTTTTCTTCAGTAATAAATACGAAGAAATTCAACGGACACACACAGTTAGATAGAGAGAGAGATGGAGATACACTGTCTATTACATAAGTAGATGTGTATCAAGGATAACTTGTGTTACTTAAGCTATGTTAGGCTAGGTTGGGCTACGCTAGGCAAGGAGGAGTTAGAATGGGCTAGGTTGAGCTAGGCTAGGGTGGGTCAGGGTAGGCTACGCTAGGTTACCCTGGGTAAGACTAGGGGGTTAGGTGTCACCTTCCCTCCGCATCTTACCGCCCTTCCCATACTCTCTTCATCTCTAATTTCATACTAGTAAGTTTGCCCAGTTCACTTCGCTACCAAATGCATGAAGGATATTTCTTTTTCTAGTCCTCATAATCAATTTCGTATATTTTTCCTTCAAAAAAAGTCTTCAAAACTCCAGTTGCATTACGACGTATGCTCTCACAAATTAGCTTCATGCAAAGACCAAGCAACTCTTCAGATATGTAATTTGTGATATTAGGCAACAGCAATAACATCGTGTTCGATCAAACCTATTCACAATGAAAATTATGCACAAGTGCAGTGATTCGACAGCCAGTGTCACACAATTCGTATTTACAATATGCATGCAATTAATATCAGCTGTTCTTGTGTGTTTTTTTAAAAACCCACAATTTTTAAGTTCTCAAAATCCAGAGACACAGAACAACTTATAAAATACATTTCAAAATTGATGGACAAATAAATTTTTCCACGACGTTTCAAGATATTCATGGACGTGCTGCAACCCTGCGTTACTGAGAAAAAACGCTGTGTGACATTTCAGAGGTCATTATGTGCGGATTATTCATGCCACAGTTCGTATCTGGGTACCAATATTTAGGACCACTTAATATTGAACATATGAAAGACCAACTGCTCATATTACAGAACCTGAAGCAAATTAAATTAAAGTAAAAATGTAAATTTGCGATTGAAAATGCTATCAAACTTTAATGACTGGGGACACTAGCAGGGTTGCCACACAAAATTTGATTGCATTCCCATTAGTCATCTATGCTATCTAGCTAACTCATGTTCATTCAATCAAACTTCGATAGTCGGCTAAGCTTACATAGCCGAGTTTGGAACTGTAGTAAATAGTCCACTGGAAACCCCAATAATGAAAGAAAATGAAATTCTGAATTGAAATGAAAAAATGGTCTGTTTTCACCAGAACCTATGCTATTTACTGTAATGTATTGACTGACGTCTTTTACTGTTTTTTGTTTATTTAGTTGATTTTAACAATGACAAAAGACAATCTGTTGCTCTACCACAACATGCAGCGTATTGGATAGAAAATTTTATACAAATTATTCCCGTACTGAAAATAATTATACTATCAGGTTGTCCTGAAAGTTCGTGCCGATTTTAAGTAGTTCATCTTTCCACTTATTTTAGAACATGTTTGAGCCTAAAGAATAGGATTTGACTACGCTTCCATTTAGAGAACAGTTTAAACCATCTTTTCATGGAAGAAGGTTTACGATCCTATACCTTGTGTTAATTTTGTAACCCTTTAAAATGGAACATAAAAATATTCATTTGCAACACTTAATGCATTTCTTTTTTCATAAAGGGAAACATGCCTCACAACAATTAAAGAAATCTGTGCAGTTTACGGTAATGATTCTGTACCCAAAAGAACTGTATTGAAGTGGTTCGCTAAGTTTCGAGATGGAGATTGTTGCCTTATTGACAAAGAACGATCAGGCAGACCATCCACCACAGATGACGACCAAATCAAGTCATTAATTGAGAATAACCCATATTCCACAACCCCAGAATTGACAGAAAGCCTCAACCTATCAAAATCTGGCGTTCAAGAGCACCTGGTCAAGCTTGGGTTCACAAATCGTTACGATGTTTTGGTACCACATAAGTTGAGTGAGAGGAATCTTTTGGATCGGGTTTCCATCTGTGATCTGCTTAATAAACGGAATGAAACTGTGTACATTCCGAAACCGAAATGTTCAGAGAAAGTGATCCTGGGCTTAGTGACATGAGCCACCCTTAGCCATCCCAAAAGCAGATCTTCACCCTATAAAAGTTATGCTTTGCGTCTGGAGGGTTTGGAAGGGAATTCTGTACCATGAGCTTTTCCCAAGTAACCAGACAATTAATTCTAAAAAATACTGCTCACAACTGGATGAGTTAAAAGCAGCAATTCAAGAAAAACGTCCAGAATTGGCCAACAGGAAAGTTGTTGTGTTTCAACATGTTAATGCAAAACCACACGCTTCTTTGCGAACCAGACAAAAATTGCTGCAATTCGGTTGGGATATGTGACCTCACCTTCCATATTCATCAGGTATTGCCCTTTCAGATTTCCATCTATTCAGGTGTTTGCAGAATAGCCCAAATGGTAAAAATTTCAATCCTTTGGATGACATAAAACGATACCTAGATGAATTCTTTGCCATAAAAACACCTCAACTCTGAGAAGAAGGTATTTTCAAGTTAGAGGATAAATGGAAACGTATTGTGCAACAAAATGTTCATATTTGGTTGGTTAAAAATGTAATAACAAATATTTATTGACCTTTTCCTTTCCTTTAAAAATTGACACGAACTTTCCGGACAACCCAATACATCACACGTCACATCTATGTAGGTAAGAAGTTCAGGTCCAGAGGGCGGCAAGACCCTAAGTAAGAGTCATGAGCTTATCCGGTATGGTACTGTGAATACCATTATTTAATTATGGATGAAACATTTAGTTACAGTAAAAATAATTTAAATAGAACTGTAATTTTCGACAAATGGACTAAGTGGAAGTTTTCAAGGATTTTGAAACAAAATATTTTAACATAATTAGATACTTTTTCAATTTGTTTGTGATTCAACATTCACCATACAAAGAACCACCTTACTGCGGTGATCAG
The DNA here is from genome assembly GCA_006783055.1 of Trinorchestia longiramus. Lineage (NCBI taxonomy): Eukaryota > Metazoa > Arthropoda > Malacostraca > Amphipoda > Talitridae > Trinorchestia > Trinorchestia longiramus. Next base: position 8,251 of record VCRD01003562.1, read on the forward strand.
TTTGTGTATGACCACCGTTTGGCTAGAAATACGGGATGGGACTTGGGTACCAACCCAAGAATGGGCCACAAGGCTCATTCCTATCAGCTCATTCTATATTTTCTTACCCCACAAAAATATCAGGTAAGATTGTCATCTATAGTCTGAGTCAGATACTTCTGAACATTATTATCTGGCTAGTCAGGGTTACCACATCTACTTAAAATTTTGAAATGCATTTAAAAAAATTAGTTGTACTCGAATTTAGAAATGCTAATAAAAAAATGTATTGAGTCCTTGGATTTTGAGAAACTAAAATTAATTCCAATTCATGTCGATCTGAATCCTGAATTTGCATTCTTCTCATTTATATACTGTAATTAGATACTCTCTCACTACATACATTTGCCATCAAACTTTCTCAACTTTGATTCAATAAGAACTAATGAAGTTATATTGGCATGCATATTATTGTTAATAGAATTGAGTTACTGTAAATTTGTGTCCCGGATATTTTAAAATTGGTCTTTGAAATATCCATGAATTTTATTTTCAATCTTGTGTGGGAACCCTGCTAGTTTAGCCAGCCATCAAAGTTTGACTGCATTTTCAATGAACAAATTTGTATGTTTACTTCTATCTAATTTGCTTCAGCTCATACATATGAGAGACCTTTGTCTATAAATATAGACAGTTGTTAGTTGTGTAACTATTTATACGTGTTTTTTGTTTAACATTCACTGATAAGTAGTTAGAATATATTAAGGTTGGACATGGGGTGGATCATATCCATTCACATTTGAAAAATATAAATCAGTGAAGTAATTTAACTATCATTGTCATACAATATACATTCATAATAGGCATGCAAATGACATAAGTTGCTATTGTTTGCTTTTAATAACTCGATGTTTTAGTTTTTGAAAATCTAAGAACACAATACAAATTTTCAAGAACATTACGAAATTCAGGAACAAATAATTGTTTTCAATTAGATTTCGAGATTTTCATGGACATGTGGCAACTCTGTTATACTGAAAAAACGCCGTATGGCATTTCCAATGTCAATACGTTTAGCATTGCGGATTATTCATGCTACAGTTTGTGTTTGGGAAACTAATATTCAGGACCACTTAATGTTGAATATGTGAAGGACCAACTTCATCTATTACAGAAATTGAAGCATATTAAATTAGAGTAAAAATATGAATTTGTTCATTGAAAATGCAATCAAACATTTGATATCTGGGTATACTAGCAGGATTTCCCCACAAAATTGAAAATAAAATTCATGGATATTTCAAGGACATACATTGAAATATCAAGAACACAAATTTACAGTAAATCACTTCTATTGAACAATAATAGGCTTGCCAATATAACTTCATTAGTTCTTATTGTATCAAAATTAGCCTACTTTTGTTGTAGATGTAGGAAGTGAAAGTGTATATAATTATATAAATTAGGAGAATTTCGAATTTAGGATTCAGATCAATATGAATTGAAATGATTTTAACCTACTATTCCTAACTAAAATTTTGTAAGACAAGATACCTGTCTTCACCACCTTCAAGACCAAGTGTTTCTAAACATGGCTCAGCCACTATACAAGTAGGTATGCATAGAGACCAACTTATGTGCCAACAGAAGCATATTCTTCCTCAAAAGGACAAATCTTGTTTTCGATTCTGAGGCTTCACTGAAGGATCTTCTTTCCTCTGTATGTCAGGTCTCATTGTTTACTAATAACCAATGTGTAGCTATGGGAGTATTCAAACGTTACAGGATGCGCAAAGTGGTCATCGACTGGTCAATCGTTGTAATTGAACCGTCAATTTACAGAAAAACTGAACAAAAGCCGAACGTCCAAACTAATTCCGGACGCTTATTTAACGGTAATTTCTTGAGCAAATTGCTTATTATTAGTCTACCTTTTAAAATAGGGTTTATTGAAATATATTCAATAATATTATACCATATAGGGTTCGCAAAATATCCGAGAAAATTTGGAAAAACCTATAACAAATGAGTAATGCCATACAATGCATTAAAATGCTGGAAATGCTTTTAATTCTTAAAATGGTTTTAGTGTTTTTTTTCTGGCAAGTAAACCTAAGTGCTTTCGGTATACCTCATCTTCATGGATTCTATAAAAAACTTTTCTTTACCCGTTGTGGATAACCAGTCAGTGTTTTTTTAGAATAGTGAGAGTTTCATGTAGATACCTTTATTTAGGTATTATCTCATATGTTTTCCCAGCTCGTGAATAGCAAGTAGTTCAGAGTGTCAGCGGTAACTGAATTGAATAACTTGATCGTATTGAATCTGGCTTCAAGACCACCTACACTCCGTAAAAATCAGAGATGTATACACCAACATCAAGATTGTTTTGGGGAAGTTGCAATAACATGTTCAAGGATGGGTAATTTGTGTGGATTTGAAAATGGTGATTTCATTTCATTTCATTTCATTCAGATTTCAAGATTTCATTTCCCCCACTGCACATTAAACTTTGTTTTATGAAGCAATTCGTTGAAGCTCTTAATCACATTAGAGACTGCTTCAGCTATATACATATGTTCAACTTATCCACGTCTCAGTAACGAGAAGTAAAAGCCAGGAATATTCGACACTATCGACTCATCATACTGAACGATCGACCAGCAAATTAGAAATCGCAATCTAAAAAGTTTCATCTTTCCTCGCGTGTTTAATTACAAAACATTAGCCTTACTTGTGTGAACTCAAACTATCGCATTATATTACTTGCAACCTTTTTTGTTAAAGCATATCAGAGATTGTCAAAAAAGGGAAAATTCAAGCAGTTGTAGCATGAACACAACGAATAAGCTTGTATTACCTTTAGTGTTTCGTTATCTTCACATCTATTTCTTACCTGCAAATTTGAAATAACTTCCTCAACTTTGTTTTAGGAATCATTATATTTTTATATCTACGTATCTTTATCTTCTCTTAATGAACATACAATTGAAATTTGTTGATGGAATTGCAATATTTTATGTTTTTATACGTTAATGTGATGGATAAAAACTGATGCTCTCCAAAACTGTCAACACACCATTGTAATAACCAGTGCTGGAAAAATCATGTTGACTGCAGTAATACATTCTCTATGTATATTATATTTTTTTATTGATAAAATTGAAGCCAGTAGTTTAAAAATCAATGACGTAGTCGCAAGTTCCTAAATATACATATTGGAATATCGTCCACAAACTATATTTATATGTGTATGAAAGATAACTTATGATACATAAGATACCCTTGTCATGACTACCACATGGTATTTCATTATCCTTTGCAAAAATTCAAAATTGAAATCCCACATTGAACTAATACCTAATCCTTTAAGTATTAACACGATTTGGATTATGGGTGGATAAGCTTCAGATAAAGTTTTTTACTGTGAGGGTTGGTACATCAGTGTAACTTCAAACGTTTTCTTCGCGCTCAATTACCTTTCCATTTTCTTAAAAGAGCAGCAGCCAATCACAACCGTTCTCAAATATGCAAATAATGCAGTTAAAATTTGTTATAGTTTGAAACTAGGATATGAAAGATAGATAGCAATTGCCGTGTAATTGTATGAAAATAAAAGTTAGCTAAGTAGCTTAAACGACTCTACTGTCGTACATATACGACTAGTAAAAAGTGCTATTTAACCGAGTGCATGTTTTCGCTCATCATATGATAACCTGTATTTTAATTATGTGAACATGAACTATTTATGCTCGAGAAAACTTAGCGTTTTATCGCTGAGTTATGTTTATTGTTTAATATTACGTATTCGTTCTAAGTTAGATAATTGCATTATATCTTAAAAATAGTTCAAATCAAATTTTCAGATTGTCCAAATATATGTATCACCTCATTGCATATAGTATTATATCTGCGATCACAGACTATTAAGAAACATCCATATATAAAAATATAAATGCATCGATAAACTTTAGCAATTTTTATTAATAATGATAAACAGAATTTCAATCATTCTCTGGTGCTTTTCTTCCCATGTTTGAGACATGAGCAGTACAGGTGGTGTGTTTGTCTGACGTTCATTGATCGTCACCTGTTCAATATACAGGAGGGTTACGAAGTGAAGGACGACTAAGATTTTATTACAGACCTGACATGAAAATTGAATTATTTAGCTCGAGTTGCATGTATACGTACATAATGAGAGAAAGTAAACTCTCTTATTAACAATTACGATCCTATTAAAAAGAAAAAAAAGAAAATTAAATAGTTTTCGCGTAAATTTGATGAATGTGTTCGACTGCTTGAAGCGTTTGAATTTGGAATGAGTCTAATAAAATTATTCACACGTTAATGCCAGTTGGAGAAGTGAAAAAACTCTCATTGAAATTATTCAGAGCAAACATAGAATCCCAAAAATTTGGGAAAGACCCAGAAAGCAACTTAATTTCCAGTTGATTATACAGTACAGACACGTTGAATTTTCGAATTCTTAATATTAACATCTTAAGAATACAGATGTTAGTTATCGATAAGATCTAAGAGTAGTAGTGATGCTCCAAGCGAAATCTCCGTCCACTGTGCTGCAACTTGAAGTAGGGGAATTATGAGGAGCGTGGTGAAAGTGTAATATTACAAAAAGCGCCCACCGTAGCAACTGATAAACATTTCTAGACGGCAATAGTCAAGCACAAACAGACCACGGCTGGTACGTGTATCGTACCCGGGTATTTCACCAGCCGACCAATCCGGTGATTTACTTCGTTTTCAAAAGCAAGTTTACAAATCCATTGGCAAGACCGTTGGGTCCAGTTCCATTGAACTAAATAACAATTAATGTAATGAGCTTCAAACTTGGTTTACCATATGAAAAGTAACACACAACTAAAAGAATCAAGCAGTAGTGTTTACGAAGTCCGTTGAACCTCAAGAGTTTGTATTCGAGTAGGTGAAATCGCTCCAAATCTAAATATAACTAGCTTCGCTTAAACTTAGGTTACTACTTGAATTTATTAGCCTCGACATGACCGGTAAACGGGACCAAGATCAAAAGGAAGGAATTTGACAGTTCTGATAAAAACACACTCGGACCACGCTAATATACACATAGGTTATTCTATGCTTTCTTATATTTTTTCTTCACATTTCTTTGTATTCTAAATGAAACCATATCATAAGATTCAAATCATATGTGTGACATTGTAAATTATATTGTCTGATTGGAGTTGTAAATTTCATAATTCGTTTAGGGATGGTACAATGAAAAAAATTATACAGTTTTAGACATGCCTCAAACAAGAATACTGAATGCAAAAATCGATTCCCCACAGCCATCTATGATGGTTTAAAATATTTTTGTCTTGGTAACAATCCTAGCTAATTTTATGGTTAGCTTTTAGCGTGTGATGACTAAGAAATTGCGAAGGAAAGATACAATGGTGTACAAAAACGCTGATGAGATAACGCCAACGGCGTATCAAATGCAGAAAAAAAACAATTTTGTAAGTTCTTTATCCTCCATAAGGTACTTTAATCTGTAGAAAACAAATAACAAACAATTCCATAAGCTATTTGCGATATGTGGAATAAATTCCCTATAATAGGAACCCACTTGCTCCTTGTTGCCGCTCACTCATATAAAGTGGAACCCCGCCATTCGAGCGCCCCTCTATTCGTACAACTTGTTATTCATCCAACGTGTCAAAGCAAAATTCAACTCTTCATTCGTACGCTTGCCTCGCGATTTGGGCAGAGTCACCGAGTCACCTTGTTACTGGTCCCGCGACTCGCGATCGCCAGCTCAATCTCGTCCTAGCCTCCATAAGCTACGTATCATATACGCAAGTGTCGTGAAACTTAGCGCTTTTTATTGTTATTTCTGTGAATGCTGTACCGTAATAGTGCATCGATGGGTCCAAAAAGGATTAATGATATATTCAAACCTAAAAGGAATGCAGTAAGAACGACAATCGAATTACAAAAAAAGTCGCTGCAAAGTTTGAAAGGGGACTTCGTGTCTCTGCCCTTGCAACTCAGTATGTCATGGCGAAATCAACAATATCGTCTATACTGAAAAATAAATATATAATAAAAGAGTCTAATGTGACCAAAGGATTGACTGTTCTTGCTGTAAAAATAGGTCACCTATAATTGAACAAGTGGTAAAACTTTTGTTGGTTTGGATAAACGGAAAATAACATGTTGGAGACAGAATTTCTGAAGCAATAATTTGTCAAAAGCAAATCGGTTGCGTGATAACCTTAAGAGAGACTGCCCTGGAAACTGGACGCAAAGTTATGAATTTAAAACAAGTAGGAGACGGTTTGATCGATTTAAGAACCACAGTGGCATTCACAGTGGTGCTAGACGTGGATAGGCTACCAGTGTAAAAAAATATGCTGCTGAAAAAATTGTTGGGAATTTGAAAACTTCATAGAGAGTGAGGGATTTACTCCTCACCAAGTTTTTAATTGTGAAGAAACTGGCCTCTTCTGGAAGAAGATGCCCAAGAGGACCTACGTACATCAAATATGAGGAGAAATCATTGTCAGGATAAAAGCCTATGAAAGACAGGCTCACACTCTTGTTGTGTGCTAATGCTAGTGGGGACCTCAAAATTGAACCTTTGCTTGTCCACCACTCAGAAAACCCATGAGTGTTCAAGAAAAATAATGTCATAAAAAGTACACTCAGTGTCATGTGGAGGGCTAATAGTAAGGCTTGGGTAACAAGGCAGTTCTTAACCGAGTGGATGTATGAAGAGTTTACCTTAAGTGCGAAAAAATATTTAGAGCAGGAAAATTTACCAAGGCCCTTCTTGTAGTGGACAACGCTCGTGCTCACTCTTCAGGCTTGGAGGAAGATCTGGGTGGTGAATACAGCTTCATCCAAGTGAGGTTTTAGCACCCTAATACCACTTCTTTAATCCATCCCATGGATCAGCAGGTCACTTCAAATTTCAAAAATCTTTACACAAAATCACTTTTTCAAAGGTTCTCTGAAGTAACCTCTGACACAGAACTAACCCTCAAGAACTTTTGGAAAAACCATTTCAATATCTTCCATTGCTTGAGGATAATAGAGAAAGACGGAGGAATTTCCTTTAAGGACACTGAACTCGGCCTTGAAGGATCTGTGGCAAAACTATGTGGCAGCCAGAGACAGTGAAGCCTTTGACACGGAGTCTGTAGTGGTGGATGATCTTGTGGCCATGGAGACGTTCATGGGTTTGGATGTAGAGATTGATGATGTGGAGGAGTTGGTCGAAGACCACAGAAATGAGCTGAAACTCCAGGAACTGCACAGGGAGCAGCTGGAAAAAGTGGTTGAAGAACTTTCGTCAGAGGAGGAGGAAAGTAAGGGAAGCATTTCCACTGAAGAAATTAAAGAACTGTGTTACCACCAGGATAAATCACAGAGTGGTGGAAAAATGGCATCCTACCACTGCTGTGGTCAATAGGAGCATCAACTTGTTCAACGACAATGTTATTGACCATTTAAGAAAAATTCTGAGAAATCGTCATAGACAGACGACGTTGGACAGGTTTTAAAGAAAGAACCACAAAAATTGTCTAACTGCAAAAAAAAACAGAAAAAAGAACGAAAAGCTGAAATAGAGAAAACACCGGAAAGGATGGTAACTGAAGAATTTATGGAAGGTGACTCCCCTTCCAAACAGTAGCATCAATATCCCTCTTCCTCCTCTCCACCATCCACTTATGTATGATATCAGCTCACTTCAGTACGTACACGTAAAGTACAGTTAAACTTTTATTTATTTCATCTACAATAATACTATACAGTATACTTATTTCTTTTCAGTGTTTATGTATCTTATGTTTAAAATATTACAACAGTTCAAATGAGCAATCATGTACTATTAAATTATTTTTTTCAGGATTGTCGCACAAGATTTTCATTCAAATAATAAAAAAAATTCAATTCAAATGTAAACTTGTAATTTCTTGATGATTGATTCATGGATATTTTTCATATAAGGAATTTTTTAGCATAGACGAGGTAATGAACACCACAGTACGAAAAGATAAACATTCTATTGAAACATTCATGGAGGTTAGGGGAACAGTTAGAGAATATTGATACTGACTAAGCTCATGATTTGTGTTTTGGCCCACAGCGTCGCAATCAACATTTTTTTCACTGAAGTACAGCGGAAAGTATTGCGGAGTCAATCATTTTTTGAACATACAGGGTGTCTCAAAAAAATGTACTCACCCTTTAACTGTTGCTAACATGCTGTCTTCTTTGTGTTGCAGGTGTGAGGTTCGAACCTTTGCGAACATGATTAAATGTGATTAAAGAATCATGTTTGCAAAGGTTCGAACCTCACACCTGCAACACAAAGAAGACAGCATGTTAGCAACGGTTAAAGGGTGAGTACATTTATTTGAGACACCCTGTATTTAGTAAAAACATCATCCAAATAAAAAACACGATAAATTAAGTGAAATAACACGCTTGGAAGTTTTAATACCAATATATTATGGTATTTTTCAACTACCCACGGATGTTTTCCTAGGGAAAGCGTATTTTGCCATGCTTCGATCGAGATTTATAGAAACTTCTTAGCACCGGTCCATGTAGTCTCATGTCAGTACGAGTTGATCCCACAATCAAGGCAGGACAAAACAGTTGTTAGATTCGTTGAGTGATGTAACATGAGTGAATTGGTTGGTATTTGGTAGTGGTTTATTAATTCGACACTGTTGTTCAATGTATATGTATTTCAGGAAGAATTTGTGTAAAATATCTAGAAATAAGTAAACATTGTCTTTGCAAGGAACGGAATTTATTACATGAGAGACATGGAAAGGGTTGAAACAGCACTACTCACCTTCCCTGACTTCGTCAAAGAGTAATCTTTGTTCTATCGAGTTCCAACTGAGCTTCTTCACGAGAGGGGTTGCATGATCACTTCTCATGAAATTTCCTTTGAATACTACCGTAGCCAATAAATTACCACTACCGCGCTAGTAATTGGATGACTAATAATCAGTGTTGGCATCAGTAATATACGTGTTTAAATAAATTTGTGTCTATAAAAATGTATTTTCATATACATTTAAAACGTGTATTTGAATAATGTGCTCATATACGAGAGTGTGTAGTTAAATACAATGCATTTAAATACATTGAAATCATTTTTCGTCGAGGTATGACGCTTTAACCTTTTGAGGCACAAGATTTGAGTATAAAAAGGGCTAAATGGATCTAAAGTAGTGGGTTAGTTCTAAATAAGCAATCATGTACTTGCAAATAAACTCAACTCACATAGTACTTAGTATCTCATCGTGCCCTAAAGGGCCAAACGAGTTTGAATGTCCAGGTACGACACTGGAAACGCGTTCGGACATCGTTGTAACGTAAGTCTAATTGGTCAGCCCACACGCTAACAAGCAGTTGAAGATCAATTTTTTGTGAGGGGTGGTTGCATCTGTTCTCATACTTTTTCTTGCTCTTCGTACGCGTTATCTATTGTTTGAATCTCTTTTTATTCCATCTTCTTCGCTATTGTTAAGTACTGACAATGAACCTAGCACTGCCGTGCAGGATTTTTTTGGAAAATATTTTAAAATAAAATGAAAATCTAACGTTAAACTCAAATGTAAGTGGATGCTGTGTGACCAAACGATCTCAGCTGTCATGAACAGTACAACGAATCTTTACACTCATATTATGGTACGCAAATTATTTTAGCACACTGTTCTGAATTTTGTAATTCGTTGATAAGAGAAAACATTTTATGTATTCATCTTTGCATATTATATAAGTAAGTTTCTTTTTATACATTGACAACTATTTTTCAACGGTCACTGGAAGAATTCATGGTAAAGATTTTTATGTAAATCCAATTGCCCATGCTGTATAACAAGGAAAAGTTAATAATTATAAAATTATTTGCTTTTATTTCATGAGTTATGATGTCTCTGTCGCTTGTCTAATTTTTTTCCATAATTAACTTTCCTCTATCATTTTTTATGCGACTGATTTTTCACCCGCAATTTACTGTGTGATGAAAATTTCATCTCTTTAAACTGAATTCAATATACGTTCTATCATGAAATAATATTCTTGATTAACGTGTGGAATTGTCAAAATCCCGAGTACCATTTATTTAAACAATGACAGTGAAATCGTTTTACAAGGTCACAAAAAGCTCTACTGGATGATTTAAATCTACAAAAATTATAATATTACTTTTAATGTTATGTCAATGGAGTTTCATGCGCAATCGGTAGCTTAGGGGTAAAACTCTCGCTTCAACAGCGAGTGTTTTCTGTTTCAACTCCTTGAGATGACAATCATTTAAGGGACACGCAAAAGAGAAAATTAAGGCAAGGCTTTGGTTTTAATGACTGGGCAGAGCGTTATGACTGAAATCCACTATCTCTAGTGTCATTACTATAAATGTGCAATTTGCATGAAGGTTTTTCTTTGAGAAAGGCACATGTGATTCGTGAAATTTTTTACTTCGGAAAAGTACTATAATCAAATATTCTGTACCATAGGAAATTATTGATGAATAACAACTTCCACGGTGGTCGGAAATATTTGATGCATACATGTTTAAGCGATTAAGAAAGACTAGTTTCAAGAAAAATGCAGGTTAACCTAATCAAATACTTCATTAATTACTAGAGTTTAAAATATTGAGAATGTTTTAAACAATTAAAGAAGAACATTATGATGTTGAATATGAATAGAAGGTAAAATATTTACTCATTACTTGCTAATTTAATCTTCAATTCTACTGAGATCTTTATTGATGCACTTTCAGCAAAGAAACCTTGTAGAATTCTGAAAAAATGGAGAACAATATTGTTATTGAGGAAAATTTTGGCTATTTTGAGAAGAAATGTTTGGGTTAGCAACATTGAGTCGCATCAACTTTTTCAAATTTAATTAGTGAAAATAAATGGGCTCGACAAAAAGTGTAATACAAAAAATTATCTCAGTTATATATATGAGCTTTAAATCTACATATATACAGTATCTATACATCAATAAAATATCTGTTTTACAACTAGTGCAAACTTGTGACAACACTAAAGTTCCGAAAATCGAAAGATTCGTCTATGTTCAGCAGCTTACATGAATATCATGGGGGTAATATTTGGAATGTTGATCCAATTGTTCGATTGCTTCAGGCTCGCACTGAAAATGCAAAGAAAAACAAACGCGAAGAGGAATAATATTCATAGCAGACGTTCCAGTAGGGAAAATCACTGTTCGAGTAGACAAATGTCTCATTCAAAATACGTCAAACCTAATACTGTATAGTGAAAAATTCATTTGCCTCTTCCATCTGAGCCCTAATTTCTTACGTTCATGAAACAATTTCAGTCCTAACGCTCCTTCTTCACGTGCACACAGTCACATAAGTACACACATAGCTACACATACCCACGCTTAGAAGCATACACCCACTTCCAAGTGCTTACATACCCCTATGTACCATTCATTACACATGCACACACCAGTACTCACGCATACACCAATACACAAGCACCCACACTAACACATCGACACTCCCAGATCCACCTGCAAGCACATACATACTCAACCAAACTTGCTTAGTACAATATTTACCGTATTATAGGTCTTCTTAACTAGAAAAGGTGCGAGAACCAAGTAAACGAAGTATATTAGCTAACTGGAATACACTGTGCTGTGGGTCCTTCAATCCGACTTACTGCAAACTGATGATCAAATACCATCTGACGTGGTGAATGTCCATACCGTGTCCAGGAGTTCAGGCCCAGCATCCATCCCATGTTCATCAGGAGTTACCGTTTTTAAGCAGCTTGAGATGCCCCTTGGGTAGTAGAATCTCCAATGTTAGTGTGACATTCTCGTGGCGGCGTATTAACTACAACGTTATTTCCGGTCAGCGACTGCAGACGACGATATGGGACCATTCCACTTTTTGTTACATGGTGGATGTGCCGGCCATCTAGACCTGGTTTGGCAGCAGAATGGGAAACCACAGGTCTGAAACTTTTTCTATGTGGGTTGCAGAGACATTAAGCACAGTGTCCAGTGAGTTTTAGAACAGGTTTCACATCAATATTGATGGAATGTTCACGACTCTTTCATAAATAAATTTAAAGAGTTGCAAAGGGTTCCCACTTTTGGGTTGTATCCTCTTTCGTATAGATAATACGTTAAATTAATTAAAGCAGACTGCTAACTTATTGCTGCACATCCCTATTAATTGCTAATCTAATATCACTAACTGTATAATTTCCTAGTGGAAATGACTTTTCGGGTGAAATTTCCAACGATATTACTGACATGTATAAATGAACTGTCAATTTATAATTGCTAAAGATATGCCTTACGGGTGAATATAAAATGTTACTTAAGAATTACCTAGGCTTTACTTCCTTGGTTAACCCTAAAACTGCCAGTGTTTTTCCAATACACTAAATACTGCTGGGGTCCAAAATGGACCTCAATTTGGACGACCCTAATATAAAAAATAATCCCATTTTCAGGTCCTAATAATGGAAAGAATTCAAAGTAGGTATGCTATCATTCAGTGCAAGTTTTAAGAATATAAAACTGAAACTGCACGCATAAAAGAATGATTTTACTCAGTTCTCATGTTATGTTCAAATGATTGCTGCAAACAAACATTTAGCATTTTACACAAACGCTCCGGCACTTTTTGTCAAGTTTTCTTCAGCAAATAAAAAACATCCTCTTTTCTAGATCCAGATTGCTTTTCAGTGCCCTCTGTTGGTAATTTTTCAGTTGGTCCTGATTTTCCCAATTGAATTAGCTCCTCAGCAAGTTGAAACAAAAATATTCGTCTTCTAAGCGGCTTTCTCTAATTTCATTCATGATTGAAGCGTGCAAACCACACCAAGGCATTAAGGCAGGAAACATCAAGCTGATTGTAGAATATGACAACTGATCATTTCTTTGCCTTGTGCTTGAATGAATAACACCATAGCATCTGATCTGCATTGGGTACAATTCCCTTGGTGCGATTATAATCGAGAATCATCAAGGGTTTTCTGTCAACATTGGATTCATCAATATCTGGCTGATAATTCTTGGTGCTTAGCAAGACAACTATCTCCTTTTTTGGGGGCAGTACAGAAATAACGTTGCTTCAGTAGATATGGCAAATTTGATAGGTTTT
>VCRD01003562.1:21517-31648 GCA_006783055.1 Trinorchestia longiramus
CAACCCTGTGTACCAGCATCATCCTGGCCGACATACAACCCTGTGTACCAGCATCATCTAGCATTACTGCTACACGGACGTCGGTGAACAAACTAGACACACGCACACCCCTCGACAGCAGCTGCACTCAAGCATTCTCAAATCAGGCGGTCGTTTCGACATGAGTTGAAATTTCGAGCGGTGAAACTTAGGGAGGTTTTCCATAAACTTTAAGATGCCACAACGCGTTGTTTTACGCAAGTTTCGGACAGCTTTGCGCTGTCACTAACTTGGCAAGCGTCAAACTTCTAGCAGATCGAGATTGGTCCACCAGACGCTTCGAACTTAGCGTGACAACCGCACGAGCCCGCAGCCTAGCAGTCGTTTTTCCTGGTGTGCGGCTTTTAGGGTAATATTTTTGTTCAGTCGTGTTTGAGGTACTATTTTTGTGTTGTCTTGTTACTTAAGGTAGGTAGCATTCTGGGTTGGTTTTGCTCAGAGAAACATTTTTGTTTGGTCTAGTTTAGGGTGATATTTTCGCTTGGCCGTGTTGCTTAGGGTAATGTTTTTACCTGACCTAGTTGTTTAAGGAAAGCTCGTTCGTGAAGCTTTATCATTAACTTGCTCTTTTTTAAAGCTTTGACATGAGCTTTGGTGTCAAACGTGTGGTCCCGTGGTTCTTCCTAAATGAAAAATTTAAAGATTACACACTCAATGAAATTAAGTCATTCTTTCAGCCTCAGAAACACTCGTACCTTGGTATCAAGATACGAGTTAATAACTTTCTTCATATTAATGAAGCCAGATTCATATATTAATGAAGCCAGATTTCCTACAGATTTTCTTCTCATGAACGTTTTCGGGCCATATAAGGTTTGAGTTAGTACAACCTGATATAACGTTTGGAGTCTCACAAGCTTTTCACTGAATTCAAGTGATCGTCATGACGAAACTACAAGAAATAAAGACTTTATGTGCTACGTGCATGTAAGTTATAACACCTCCGATTATTTTTCTCGGGATTGAAAACAGACAGAAAGTACGGTCTGTTTTAAAATACGCGTGTACTAATTGTCAATGTGTGCCAGAACTCCAGCGGCAGCGGTGAGAGTGAGGACTGTTTTGGATACTTAAAATAACACACGGCGTCTGTGTATGCGTTTCTATTGAGCTGACGGGCGCTTCGTTTCAGGATTGAAAAGCGGCATCCATGTCTCATCCATTGTCACAATCGATGAATAAAAAGTTGCATTCATGCCGTCACCACGCGTCAACATTGCCTGGCAATATGCCACGCGCGTAGCATTGTGGTCGTCTGTCAACATTCGAGGCACTCACCTAACGGACGACCGTCAAAACGATCCCGTCTTCAGCTACAACTTCATCAAAAAGAGGAAGTGCCATCACATCGTGATGCTATTTCATGTCCCGTTCAGAGGACCATTTACTTAGTAATAACACATTCCTAGAGAATTTTTTTTATTATATCCTTTCTTATCCACACGTGTGGATGCACAGTAGGAGAGAGAAGCACACAACAGGTACAAGTACATGATGAGTGCACTTTAATTCCCAGTCGTATTGTTCAAGTGTAATTTTAATTAATTCAAGAATAGCGTCGACTGAACTCTTTGTATGGTGGAGGAAATCCTTCATCATTCATGCAATGTTCTAAACCATGCAAATTATGTTCCATAATATTCAATTTTGAGATGTAATTTGGGATGAATCCTAAACCTTAACTACCAAACTATCTGTCGTACCTAAATTGAATTACTTTCTAACATTCCGGTAAAAGAGATGCGTTCTTCCAGAAAGTGCAGGGTAGTTGCTGATATTTGTCTTTTTCCCTGTCATTTCTTCGTTCTGAAATGATCAGATGGGTCTCTTTACCAATTAAATTATGATGGTATCGATTTCCTTTCCGGGTTTAGTCACATTTCATAGAATTAATTGGGTCTGGAGGCGAATAACCTAAGTGCTACATGTATGATACATGTGTATTCTTAGAATATTTAGTTTGTCTAGGAATACCGTAAACTACGCTAGTCATTATACTGCGCTAGTCACTGTACTGCACTAGCCACTATGTTGCACTAGCCACTATACTGCACTATCCACTATTTTGCACTAGTCACAAGGCTGCATTAGTCACCATACTGTACTAGTCACTATGCTGCACTATTCAATATGTTGCACTAATCACGATGCTGCACAAGTCACCATTACATCACACAAACTGAAACAAACAGGCCCAAGTCATCATCAATAATTTTATATCAGAAAATAGAACAACAAAAAGGAGATATTTGGCATTTGTATAGAACACATTCGATCATTCCATCTAAACCATATATTTCTCAGCCTTGTATCACTGGTGTGGAAAAGCATAGTTAAATCATGTCCTTTTGATGGTGGGACCATGCATTTATTTATTCCCATCTAATTCATTAAAGCAAGACGTGGAGCGAGAACAACCGGAGAAGTAATAAAGAGACCTATTGACAAACAACCCATCATTCTTTTAGGAACAATATATTGATAACGAGGCCCAAAAAGCTAGGGTGCCTAATTTACGGCCGTTGCAGGCCTGGGAAATATATCAAACATTCAGTAATTATTCATTATGAATAATGCCATGCCGGTACCTTCTTACGTGCGACCCCAGGTTCTTATTATTGGGCTGTTTTGGAGAGAAGCTGCGTGTGAACTGCGTATGTGAAGACTTTAATTTTAATATAGCTTTGCTTTTATCATGGCTTCAAGATAGAAATAATTATTGTCAGTCATCGATATCAGGCTGATATTTGAGGGAAGAACCTCCATGTGAACTACTTACGTGAAGGGTTTAATTTTCACGTATTTATGTGACCTTTCTTTAATGATGGCTTACTTCAAAGAAAGAAAACTCCTGACATGCACGTAAAAAGTAAAGGATGTGTTCAGGAACATAACTTCTGGTGGGTAAGTTAATTTTGCAGATGATGAGGAAGAAATATAATAACACAGTTCAATTTGACAGTTTCTGGCCTAAGGTTTATATCGAAAATTTGTGTGCAAGTTGCAAGATTAAAGGACAAGTTAATGAAGACTGATGACATCAAAATCGTTGATGAGCTAGAAAAAAAATCGGAAAGCTAGCAAAAAGGAATAAGAAAATCCGGAAGTCATCTTGATTGTTAAAATATTTTCGAGGAGTGTGTACACAGCTGGTCGTTTGAATGAAGCTTTAATTTGTATATGAGCAATGGCTCCAGAATGCGAATGTCAAAATTTAATTTATTCTGAATGTACAATGGCTTTAAAATGTAAATGTCAAAAATTAAATTTATTCTGAATGCACAATGGTTTTAAAACCACAAATGTCAAAATTAAATTTATTCTGAATATTCAGTGGTTCTAAAACGAAAACGTCAAAAATTAAATTTATTCAAAATGTACAATGGCTCAGGAATGTTAAATGTAAAATTTAACTTGTACTTAACTGAATTTTCTTCATTTCTCTTTGATATCATAGTTTAGTTTAGGAATGGACACCGTTTGTTGGAGAGCAGAAGTGAGAATTTGGCCTACATGATGACTCTGACACGCTCGATTGACACAAATATTACTTATTTTTAGTCATATCTTAACAGCTATCCAAGTCCTCCTGCTCCCGTTATTTATCAATAGGTCATTGATAAACATTAATCGACCTGTCAGAGCGTCCAACTCCCACTTGACTTGGTGTGACCGACAAACGTACAACTCAATAAATGTGAAGAGATACATTTCTAGTACGGTAACACCCAAAATAAATGCAATAACTACAAATTCCTCTAGACAAACTTCATTTCAAATATAAAACACAGAACATGTTTTGTCATCGGGTTTTAAATTATTAATGCTAACATCCGAAGACTGATGATGCTGTTCCCTAGGACTGTTCACGTTCTCTGTAGGGTGACTTGAGGTAGAGGCTCGCAGGAGCGCTAGATGAGCTTTTTGATGATGAATAATCTTAACTAGATCTTCTGCGTTGCAAGCAGGAGAGATCGCGTGTTGCATGGACATGAGAACCGAGGACTCCCGAATTACAAGCTCGAGTTGCACAACACATAACCACTGTGGTGCAATAGCAATAGAAAAAAATATTAAATAACCTAAATACGAGCAGTTATCATACTACAAAGCCATGAAAATTTAGTAACCAAATGTTTATCTTTGAGTCTAGAAAATGATAGGCTTCACGCTGAAACTTGAACGTTATTCAGATAAATCTGCTGATTGTTATGTTTTACGCAGACTTGTATCGCAGGCATTAAATATTCAATCTTCTAAGATTCTCTGTTCAAAAGTTTTAGACTGAGATACCTAGTATGCCGGAGCTTGACAAAGAAATAAAGTGAACAAAGAACTACATTCTATTCAGTAAATGAATTAAACAAGCGTTTAAATCGCAGTCAAGTCGGTGCTTTTCTTAGACTTTGCCAATCTCACAAAAACGTGACGATGAATACAAACATGGGTGCTTCATAGAAATACTCTCCCTGCATAATTAAGTTTTTACTTAATTCAAACATCTATCGGCACGTAGAGCCTTGAAATAAATAAATTTGACGCCGTCAACACACAAAACTCCTCAGAAAATCCCCAAATATGAAAAGTTTCCACATTTCGAGGTCGTCAGCAGGAGCGCAGAGAAACTTAGAGAACCGCAGGTGGGCAAAAAGACACGCTTCCTCTCCCAGTTTTTCGCTGAAGAAGTGCACCCACCAGTCCACAATACCACGCCTAAAGAAAGGAAACAAGTACTGACTGCGGTGAACGTTGGGCTATGTAATGGTATTCGTACCTAACGAAAGAAATGGGAGAATCTCCGTGTCTGTTATGGAATTCCTGCATAGTAAAAATAACTGTCCCTGCTGCTGTTAGACTTTGTCCTAAATTGGCCACGTTCAGGCTGTTGGTTCACGCTATCGTCCGACGTGAATGAATAATTTGGTTCCAAAGAGCAAGGCACGTACGTGTACGAGACACGCGTGCATGCATGATAGATGGATGGTATGGGGGCTCTAGCGGACGTAAATTTTTTGCCCATTGGTCTACTTTATCTGCTGATGTACATACGGAATTACATCTTAAAAAAGGTGTGTACACGTGTGAGACACGTACGCATGCCGTGTAGTATTGTGGCTCTAGCAAACAATAAGCTTACCCAAGTGTACAGTTAATCAAAATATTTTGGAACTGAAAACTGACTTTGCACCTGTGATGGTGCTGGTTGAATTTACTCACAATGCGACCCGCACAAGAAGCTCTCATGCCAGTCACTGCTGAGAAACTGAGCTCGCACTAACACTGCTAGAATAATTTCTGAACTCGTTCTTTATGGCAGGAACTATTTTCTTCAACAGCAACGCTGACACAGCCTACGTCTGTGTTCAGGCTTGCCTGTGCAGGTTGGAACGCCTGTTAAGCATCGGCATATCCGCCATCTGAACGGCCAGATGTAAAAGATGGTGCAGGTGTAACTGGCCGGTTCACTTAAACGCTTGTGCACGGGTAACTGACCTGTTCACCTGAAAAAATTCAGTCAGCCATTTGTCAGCTCTTGTGCATACAGGAATAATAACATAGAGCAACATGCAGAAGAATCAAAATAAATCGATATGAAATTTAGTGAATCTATTGTACATATATGCAGGTGTACTGGCATTGCCCACTTACACCAAGGACGTCTTAAGTCTTATTAGAAAGCCGTCGTAATGGGGAGGCTTCTCAGTTCTTTTGCTCCTGGGTATTGTATTGAAAATATAAAAAGAATTAGACCAACACTCTTGCACAACTCTCGTCCAAGGTTCAAGAAAGTGAAGCGATTTCTTTTCGGCTTAGAAAATAAAGCATCTCTGGTAAATCTGTCAACTAAACGTTTTCGCAAAGTAAATGTTATTATTCATATTTCCAATCGAAATGAACAAACCTCCTTTGAAAATCGCTTAATAATAGTTTTCATAAAAATACGTGGAATAACCTCACTTAATGATGCTACGTTGCTACGTCACAAATACACACACTATACTTGGAATATAAACTCAACGCACTGAAGACTTACATATATATATATATGTATATATATATATGTAAATATATATATATTATATATATGTATACAAATACGAGTATATGCGTGGTGAGAATGCACCACAAAAATACCTGGTGAAAATATTGAACCAGGCTAAAACCTCGACTTAATGGCTAGAAAAAGCACATAGTTTACCATCTTTCCTAATATGACATCAATATTAATTAATATGCCCCAAGTTAAAATATAGAAAAAAGTACCTTATATACATAAGGACCTTAGTATATGCGTCATGAAAACCCCTGAGAAAGGGACAATAAAAACAAGTATCTCTTAGACTGAGGTAACAGTCAGTCTTCTCAATAATATCTCTAATAATATCAATAACAGTCTTCTCAATAATATCTCTTGCTATGGTAGCGATGAAGAATACCCATTTAAACTTAAACTTATTACAAAGTGACTTCTCAAAATACGTGAAGATCGTACCTGATCAATGTGTCTGAGAAATATTACTCATTAAATAGTTCCCTCGGAAATTCCACGGTTTAGATTTGACTACTGTAGTTTGAAATGATTATAAAGAGGATTGTATCCAAGATTTGCAACGAATTATTGTGTTTTAAATGAATATTTTTCATGATTGTATACGAAACTCCCAGTTTGTATCTGATCTACCGATAACATGGCTTTGATAGTGCCCGCAGAAATTCCACGGTTTAAAAATAATAAAATTAAAGCTCTATAAACTACAATACATGTTTCAGTTTTATTCGAGGTACTATCAGAAGCTGAATATTTTTCCTGAACATATACAACACTTGTATTTTGTATCTCATCTACCGGTAACATGGCTTTGTAAGAGAAGAACGGTAATAACGGGAAAAAACTGCAAATTTTATAGTAATTCAGCACCTCTGCAATCCACAATACAATACTCATCTACGTATATAATAGACAGTTTATCTCCATCTCTTTGTGTGTGTCCGTCCCAATACTTCCTATCTGTTACTGAAAAAAATTATTTAACTGAAATTAGAACGGGTGTGCATGCATTAGAAGCATTGTATTGTAGATACCAAAGGCGCTGGTTTCCCATAAAATGTCATTTTTCCCCATTATTCGCTTTCTTGTCCTACACGACCATGTTATCGGTAGATAAGATACCATTAACAAAAAAGAACTTTGCATGTGCATTTGTGAAGTCCTTTTTTCGTTGATGGCCTGGAAGCTTTAACAACTGTTACTTGAATTTTATATGGAAACACTTTTGAATCTTTTGTTAAGACGTGTTGAAACAATCGTGAAATTAGTAGTTGACTAGAACGTTTTCCAGTCG
Organism: Trinorchestia longiramus; assembly: GCA_006783055.1. Lineage (NCBI taxonomy): Eukaryota > Metazoa > Arthropoda > Malacostraca > Amphipoda > Talitridae > Trinorchestia > Trinorchestia longiramus. Next base: position 28,900 of record VCRD01003562.1, read on the forward strand.
ACGTTTTTAAATCTGCTGCAACATTCAATGAAACATTGAATTACACATGCATTTCGTATCGATCTCGTTCTGCCAGAACATTCTTTGTCTGCTGTTCAGCCGAAATCTCTGAGTCTGGAAATCATTGTAATAATTTAATATCTGGAACGCCTTTGTTGATAAAATGTTCTTACGAAGTCTCTTTGTACTGTTACAAACGATCCATTGCTAGAGAAATAACTTTCCATTATTTTTGTTTGTTGGTCCTTGCAGTATATCGGCAATTTTGGGATACGGTAATTGCATAAATTTTGGTGACAAAATATGCTTTAAATCTGTATTATCGATTCAGAATGAGACTGGATAATTTTTTATTTCATTTCATGTGCAATCAATTTTTATAGTTGTAGTAGTAACCGTGTAATAAATGTTCAAAATGGTGAAGGGACTTTTGCACTACCCGGTACATTTAATTAATTTATATGTAGGAGTGAAAAGTGTATTTTATTTCATAGATCCTTCATTTTATTACATTTAAACCGTAAAATTTTCACGGCCATGTTATCAGTAGATAATAAACAGAATGTAAGTTCTGTATATATTCATGAAAAATACTCATTTAACCCTTTGAGGCACAAGATTTGAGCGTAAGAAAGGGGTAAATGTACCTGAATTGGTGGGTTATTAGTATCCCACCGTGCTCTAAAGGGTTAAACAGTATTTCGTCGTAAATCTTTAATACCAGATGCAGACTCGGAACTTCGACTCTTGTAGAATGTACTGATGCGCATGGTTTATTGCTCGTGTGGATTACAGAATCCTAGAACTCCGTGTATGGAAAATGGTGGCTCCCAAAAAAATTCTCCAAATTTTAGGCTGTGGAATTTCCACGGCTTCATACTAGTAATATCATAACTGATTGAAAAATGCACAAATAACTGTGAAGCATATCCAGAATACAGAGGCAGGTCTCGAGAATAAGGAACTGGTGATAGTCTTCGAACGAATGGCTTTCAATTTTCTTCAGAAGACCCTATTCGGAAATTCCTTTCGGAACCGGCGAACTACTGCACTTGGCCTTTCTGACTGGTCAATTATTGAACAAAATTTATCTCCGAAAACGTGTACTGTTGTAAACTGCGCCACGGCAGCGAAAATCTGTTCGATTTTTTTCGATGCCGCACCTCGTGGCGTGTTTTGGAGCTTCTACACAACAGACAACGCTGCAGGAAAGCGTCTCTGTAAACTGCATTGAAAGCAATATTCTTTTCAACGAAGCCTGGAAATGGAGCTGGGAAAAACAGGCCATCAAAAGATCGTCTTTTGTAGGAACACAATAGGATGCCTTATGCCAACACACTGCACGTGTATTGAGTACGAGCTTTAAACACAATATTTGTTCCGCTATGAAAAGTATTCATTTTTAAAACGTGCACACAAGAGGTACATTTTTATCGTCCCACTTCCGTGTGGTTAATTTTACGTAAATTTTTCAAATACTGCGACCTCTGCCACGACATCAAGCTAGAAAAGCTTAGTTCTTTAGAATAAAGATTTTACATGTAACGCAAGCAAGGTCTGACGTAGACAAAGGCTGTTGTATCTTGATATATTAATTTAAAAATTTTCAAATCATATCCATTCCTTCAACCACTAGAGATGGAGAGCATTCTATATGTATATACAGCTTATTCCAAGGTTAGACTCCAGCAATGGCAGACTTACGAAATTGAAATTTTCAGTGATCTGTTAACCAGAGTGAAATATTTACATTCCATAATGTTCACGAATTTGTTCATGAACTGTGAGTCGCCTTTATTATAATGAAGTCGTAATACATAGAACAGTCTAACTTTTGGTTGCAATCACTCATGACTAACATATAATTTAACTTCCCCTTCTGCTTGAAAACAGTTTGGTGTATACAACTGTTGACGTTTATCAAAACAATTGATGCAGAGGGAAATATCTTGAAATTAAACGCATGCATTATAATTTTAACTTTGTACATTATACTTTAAGGAAAATACAAGAAACTAAGATGAAGAATTAATTTTCTGAATGTTTTCTGGGACATTAATGCTGCAATATTTTTCTGACTGTGCACCATTTATTTCTGACCTGAGGGAGTAATAAATTCAATACAAAATACAACTCTTCGCTCCCCACTCTGACAGCACATCCGTTCCGCAGTAATTAAACCTGCGCTGTAAAAATCCTTGTAACCTGGCGCTTGTGCCCGAGAAATCGGACCTATTCAATGTCAGTGAGACTCAAACATCCTCAATTGCAGCACTTTAAATCAAGACAATTTAAAATAAAATGTAAATGAAGCGAAACAGAACTCGCTTTTACTCCAGTTTTTCACGATGCGTGTCTGCGTCGCGAGCCTTTCAGACTATTGAAATGCAGCATAATCTGCACGCAGACCCCAGCGCTGAATTCTTCAGTGTCATGTTGAGCCATAAAGAGCATGCAAGAAAGCACCCCACGTTCTTCAAACCACACAAAACCGTGATGTTCTGTTCGCTTCTCCAGTCGTCAACATTCTGCTGTTTGGTGTTGCATACAGTTCATGATCCATCGATAAGTGCAGTGCGTTGTTTACACTTGTGGAGAGCAAAATTGGCGTTCACGGAAGTAGCTTTGTGAGACTCAATGAGTTTACAAACTGGAAATAGACAGGAATGCACAAGTATTGTATAAAGGGCATAATAATAATGACTTATTTTCTTTGCTATGGTCTCGTTGCGGACTCCCGGAGAAGTGG
>VCRD01003562.1:32039-49186 GCA_006783055.1 Trinorchestia longiramus
TAAGTAGCTTTGTGAGACTCAATGAGTTTACTAACTGGAAATAGACAGGAATGCACAAGTATTGTATAAAGGGCATAATAATAATGACTTATTTTCTTTGCTATGGTCTCGTTGCGGACTCCCGGAGAAGTGGCACAAAACTTCGTCAGCAAGACCGGTAACGTTGAAATATCAATGATATTCTATTGGTCGTTTTGATACACTCAGGCAATTTTCACAACAGACGTCAGTACAGATTCCATTCAGGCGGATCTATAAGGATGTTAAGTTTTGCTACCTCGGATTGAGGTTGACAGAAGCGACCACTTGAGCGTCTGTTCAAATGCACAAATTTGAGGTAAGAAATAGAGAACACAAACGAAGACCAGTGTATAATTCCAGTTGAAGATAAGAAATAAAAAAACAGTCATAAATGGCGTGTGTAGCTCTAAATCTAAGCTCACAGGAGACTCAAGCTCGCGTAGAAAACAGTTGGATGAGCTCATATAGTATGTAGTTATATGTACTCCAGTGAAACAGATATTTCAAGTGTTTTCGGGACAGACACTCTTAGAGCACTGCATATGTATGCCTCGAAATGAGCTAAGTTACCTAACAAAGTTGCAAGGAGCGTCAAGTCTCAAGATGCTCTCACACAGTCAGACTTTAACAAAGATTGAACTTCGTAAAACGTTTTTGAAGTCACTCTGCTTACATAAGTTTTTAATGTTAAAACATTTTCTATATTTTTTTGATGCAGTGCATTCATACGCTGCCTTCCGTCACTCTAATAATTCAGTACTTCAATTTTTTGGACTGATACTGGAAAATGTTTTTAAATACGAGTCAGGATGTCCTGAATTATCAATATACTTCGGTTGCTTTCCATACTCGCCATATTCTTACATTAAAATGAGTTATTAATATGTTATTACTTCTATTACCATAACGAGATATTTTTCATTTTCCTGCGAAGCTGAAATTACTGCTTATCAATATATGTATCCACAGCTTTGATATAATCTGTGTAACGTTCAGCTGTTCCTTCTGATTATTGAGTAGATTTAATTTTTTTTAACTTCTGAATTGGGTATTGAAATACTGTGCATTTAATGGAGAGTAATGCGATACTATGCATCAGAAGCAGAGCATCAAAATCAATGGCAACATTTACGTCTGGCATAGGGTACGGTTAAATCTGATATAGGTAACTGCTAAATCTGGCATAGGTTACGGCTGAATCTGGCATACGTTACGGCTAAATCTGGCATAGGTTATGGTTAAATCAAGCATAACCTACAGTTAAATCTGACACAGGCTACGGCTAAATCTGACATAGGCTACGGCTAAATCTGACATAGGTTACGGCTAAATATGACATAGGCTATGGGTATATCTGACATCGGTTACGGCTAAATCTGGCATCGGTTTCGCCTAAATCTGATATAGGTTACGGGAAACTCTGGCTTAAGTTACGGCTAAATTTTGCATAGGTTACATGCGGCATAGGTTGTGCGGCGGACGGCACAATTGCGGAACTCGTTTCTGTTTACCCTTAAAATGCATACAGAGAGATGCTATCTCCACATCGGTCATCAGCAACTGTTTTCTTTCTCCCAACACATTTTATTTTTCACGGGAATATATTTTTATTTGAGTGAGGTTGTATTCGAAACGCTGTGAGATTTCTTCTTCTCAAAAAGTAGGTTTCGATTTCAATTGTTCTCTCGGCATCCATAGAGTTGCACAACCTCACATACGTTCTTAACGAGATTTTGATCAAACTTTATTTTGGTTGGAAGAATTGAAAAACTTCGCAAATGTGAGTGGCCTCGAGAAAAATTGAAAGCATGGCGTAGCAAGAGCAAGTAACAGAATTAAATTTGAAGAATATTTCTAGCACAAGCGTAAATATCGTCCACCTAATATTTCGAGGTACTATTCTTGTTCTATTTTAAATTTTTTATTCCATGATTTTAAAAGGTCTATCAATTTCTGTCATGGAGAGAACTGCAAAATTAATTGAGCACAAGTTTCATAACTGAAAATTAGTCATACGAGTTTCAAAGAGATTTTTACTCCCTTTCAAACGTCGATAAAAAGTCGTTTTTAGGCGATAAAATGTTTAAATTTCACCTGCTTTAAAGGAATTTCTCATGCGCTATCGATTCCTTGGACTATAAACGTTCAATAAATCGTTTTTATAGTCCCTAACTATCAATCAAAGCCCCTTAGTTAAATGTTAACTCTTCACTGATCAATTTATTCTTAATGTTGAAGAAATGTTATTAACTTATTTTGTCACGTCACTGTTATAGAATTAAAGAATACTGTAGACTTTTAGAAACATTTGTTCGAGTAAATTTCGAACGCCACACGAGTTTCTCGTACTGGTCCTAACTTCTAATTGCTTCGCATTATTTTTCGTAGACTCCATCAAAAGTTTTTTCTTCATTTTCCGTCCGTATTTGCATGGAATCAACGAGCACAACTGGTTCTCCAGCTTCATTCTGTTCAAAGAAAACCAAGCGATTTCAATCAGAATGTCGTTTTTCCAATTCCGACCAAACGCGTGAGTGAAATTGTTTTTCACCTTGCAGAACCACTTGCGGAGCGAAGTCAATAACAGAGTATCGCTCTTGCATTAATTGGCAATATTATGGAAATAGATGAGCACTTTAGAGAATTTGCATCACGAATAGAGGGTGCAGAGGAAAAAGAGCGTGAGGTAAGTACAAGAAAAAGAATAAAGACAATAATGTGGTTCTTAAACACAAAGAGAGAAGTTTGAATGTGAGACGGATCCATCGCTTTGATTAAGGGTTCTCTTAATGTATTATTCCTCGAACCCCTAGTGGATATCAGAAGTCTCTTTGGACCCAAACTTTTGAGACACGATTTAATCTCAAATTATACTATAACACGTACAATACACTCTGATATAAATCCCACCACAAATTTACTTTTGACTTTCAGGAACGTCTTACGGTCACCATGCTATATGCCCAAGCAACACAAGGGTATTAATGCATACCAGCTCTCAGTATGGATTGACCTATCGCTTCAGCTTTACAATCATATTCTTCAGCAGAAGAAAATACAAGTACTCTAAAAATTAAAGAAATAATATGAAGCCCAACACAAAAACACAGTTCAGGATCACTCACATGACGCGCTAATCATCCACACAAGGGCTGCGAAAAGAAAGAAGAAATTTCATTCAACATTTAATGACTAATTTTAACACTACAACTTCTCTCCGAAACGAGTTGAACATAAGTCGTTCTACATTTGTAGGTGTGTTATTTTCAAAATACTTACAGGCTTCTTCTCAGACAAAATACAACATGTACTCAATAGGTAACACATCACGCAAGTAATCGAAATTGAGCAAGAGGAAAGAAATGTAGGACGGGGTCTGTAAAGCCTCTTTCCCGTCTTCTCATACAGAGAATACAAAGTCAAGTACGCTTCCTTCCATATATGATCCTAAATTTTCTTGTATAGTGGACATTCATTTCCAAGCCTAGATGCAGAATATGTTTGTACGTATGGAACTGTTATCGAGGGTTACGAGATAGAACAGACCGATACAAATGTTAGCAGGCCGACAGAATGGGCGCAGCATAACGAAAATAAAGGAACGTTTGACTGAAACTATTCAATGTAATCTCAAGCAGTTGATATACTAAATGTATTCTTAAGAACTAACTTGGAATAATAAAATAACACCAACGTATAAAATATTAAGAGGTCCTGATCATGTGACTGAACCTCCGAGTCCTGGTCACGTGACTGAATCTCCGAGACTTGGTCACGTGACTGAACCTCCGAGAGTTGGTCACGTGACTGAACCTCCAAGACTTGGTCACGTGACTGAACCTCCGAGACTTGGTCACGTGACTGAACCTCCGAGACTTGGTCGCTATAAGTTAGAATAGAATAGAATAGAATGAGGCTATAGGAACGAACCTTCTGGCCCATTCTTGGGTTGGATAATTATTTCGATAATTATTCAGTTGTTTTTACCCAAGTCCCATGCCGTATTTCTAGCTGCGTCAACCATGTCGGCAGCGGGATTCGAACCCGGGTCTTACCGCTCGCAAGCAGATTCGCTCACCAGTCGACCAATCTGGTGATGTTACGTCTTAACGTCTTCTACCATCGGAGAAAGAACTCTACTTTACGTGATCATTTTTTTTGTGATACGAAAAACTACAAACGTGCAAAAAAATAAAATATGTGTTTGTAAATTTTTCATCTCAAGCAGACATAAATGAGTAAATAAAGATGAATTTTATTCATACCGATTTTACGTTCGATTTCATACATTTCTGTGAGTTATCATACATAGCAGTTAGCATTAACAGATAAACGCGACGCAGGTAACACAGATTATCAGTTAATACCTGTTAGTCATTACCTAACATTTATTACTAAAGACTTACAATTCAACTAAAATAAACTAATCACCAATTAGTAGAAAGAACTTTTCAAGACCCACTTTCCAATCGTCAGCATTTGACATCAAGTCGTTTTGTACTTGGAACTGAAGTATTGAATTAAGGACTCGTGATTCGAAATATCTCCCCCAAATTACGAACATAACGTCATGAAAATGTTCGAAGTCACCAGCTTTCCTCGCTAATGAGGGATCCAGAAATGATTAATTGGAAGGGTGAAGTGGGAGCTTAATTTGTTACAATGACAGAGATTCCTTCAGTTTTAATAAAGTGTTGGGTTGGTACCATTTGCGCGAGCAAGATTGAAGTAGTTACATTTCTTTTTTCATCACCAGTAGTTTATTTAGGTTTAATTAACGTTTTACTCAATTAAGACGGTCATGCCGGTGTAACTATTTCGTTTCTATGTACCTGTTGGCACAGACTGCAACTGTCGGCAACGTAAGCATTTGATGAAATAAAAAGACGACGTAAGAAGAAGAGGGAAACAGAAACGAAGACACTCGTGCAATACATTAGTTTTCCATGCGAGTGAAACTGAGAATAGGAAAAAGGGAATGGAAAGCATTACGACTGAACCCACAACAGATTCAACAACAACCACAACCATTGAAGAGCGCTGCCTCCCTAACGTTCATTAACAAGGATATGCACGATCAGGAAATTTCCCTCTCCTTATCTGCAGCATGAAACTCAGAAATTGAGCCATCAACCAGTGAGCGTAAAGTCTCTAAGAAATGCTCGAGGCAATCCTTTTCAGCGTCCCTCATGAGAAGAAAAGACATTACATTCTATTGGACTGATCATCAATATATTAAATCAGTATTTATTGGACAGAATCTGCATAAAGTCATTCATGGGAGGGGAATATTCGTTAGTTTATACACCATTTCACAATAATGTACATTCAAGAAACCCCACTACCATTCAGAAGCCTTAATAAATTAGTAATAAAATAATTATCCCATTTTAGTCCAAACCAAGTTGCCAAGTGTACTCCTAAATACTTCACTTCCAGCCTTTTTCAAATTCACAACAATCGTTTACAGATAACAATATCGCACACTTGCAGACACATGTCATGTGAACATCCTGAACATACACAATTTGACGAAGTACAGTCACACTTTCCTATTTTTTGAACGTTCCTTACGTCAATTTGTTGAATATGCATTTTCCGCATGATAATCACCCAAAAGCCCTGCCGTCTGCGCGACGTAAAGTTTCGAAGACGACAAAGAGCGTGCTCATGGCCGGCGATAAACCAGCCTTGCTCGTCTGCTTCTGATGGTAATGCGGCGGTCGAGGGAAAAATTCAAATTTGCATCAATTAGCCCTCAAATTTATCGGCAATGTAGGTCGTTTTCCTTCAAAGCGGAGCCGTTTTCTGTGAACAGCCTCTACTCTCGAGTACCTCGTGTGGACTGTATATCATCAGGAATTTCTGTTAAAGTTCGCCAAAAATAAATGGCTTCTTAAAGTATTTTCGAGCAAACTGATGTTGCCTTTAATGTCTCTTGAATTTCGGGGGTTGAATCCCCGTTTCGTACGTCAGGGAAGGAAATAAAGCTTTGCCTGAAATGAATTCATTAATGGCCAACTATCACACAAAGTTTTTCAGTCGAAAAAAAAATTTTTTGCCGAGGCAATGCTTATTCCTAAGAGGGGTAAATATAAATGATGAAATCGCCAAAAATTATAATTCTTCTAAAAAGTAACTATTATTTCGTAGCTCTATGAACGTGTGAGCAGAATTAAAGTTAAAATGATGGATAAGAGCTGCATGAAAAATACATAGTCATGCTATGATGGAGTTCAGCACTAACTTTTGTACCTAATATCGCAAACGATACTTTGTAGACTACTTAACCTGTATAAATGGAATAAAGTAAATAATGTATCACCAACACGAAATACTGCAGTGTGTCAATTCCCACTCCGCAACTGCAATCACTTTGTGTACTTCGTTACTTTGTGTCCTCCGAGTAATATATCTTTAGCAGTCCCATTCAGTTTCCTGCTGTACCTTTGAACGATGTTATTGAAATTGCACAATACTGCGAGGGCCATAAAATTTTTATGTCTTTCGTATCATACATACTAGCGTCTCCAACATGACCCAAAGTGATTGATAGTTTTCGCTCAGATATTGAATGTTGATTGCAAGCGTTAAAAACATGAAAACAAAACTGCACTTGGAAAGGTTTCAGAGCACATCCTCATGAAAAAAGTGTTATGAAAATATAATGAATTTTTAAGGTTGCAGAATGTATTCAAGCACTAGGGTCTCGAGGATTCGAGCAGCATATTCCAAGCATAACACGTTAAGGCCGTTAGTACGGGAGAGAAAGTCGAGCCTTATTTCCAAAGGATTACTCTAATTCCGCCTCACCGGGCCTCACTCGCAAAGGTCTGAATAACGTTATTGAGGAGCTGCTCGCTGTATCCTGGATACGCTGGGGCCAGTTTTCCAGGGGCCCAAAGAATAGAAATCGGACATTTGAAGCCGTACAGTATCATAGCAGAGAACTGTTGCCGTCCAATTTGTTGTTCTAAGGTCGAGACATTTTTAAATGGGCAGTTGGATACTAACCAGCAAGATTCTGTGGGTTCAGAAGTTCGGCATCATATGCATAATTGGGGGATAGTGTTTCAAGAGATCTTCATACTGCATTCAACTCGTCGGGCCTGCCATTTAATTTTTACTCAAATTGTGAATTTTCAACTAGGTACTGAATTTGTTTAACACGTTAACCGCCATGCCTGATATCACAGATTTGTCACTACCGCCACGACTTTACCATTTTACGACTTTATCATTTAACCTTCCGTAAATATTTTAAATTAATTTTTGAAAATAATTATTAAAAATTTGGAAATGTACCACCGGTGGTACATGCGGCCGTAAGTGAAATCCTCAAATGTACCACCGGTGGTACATGTGGCGGTTAACGTGTTCAGAAAGAAAGAAAGTTAAAAATAATTTGGGCGTTAAAGGTAACACTCAAATTTTTACAGATTGCAACGTGGGTTAACAGCTAGTTCCAGCGATAATCTAACTATCCAAGTACCTGTACAACTGAACGGATACAGCGATAAAATTACGCAAATAGAGGCCCAAGTTGCAAAAATAAACGGACAAAATTGACCTCAAAATCAACTGACACTAAAACAAAGACATGCATGAAACGGACAAATGAAAGACAAGGAAAAAGAATACAGAAAGAATAAGGCAAAGAGAAAACTTGTTTCGAAATCCTTAAAATTTCAACCTCCACTACAGCAGCTAAAGTGCTAGAGGATGCGGCGGGTAAATAACCCAAATGCTCTCAATACAAATGCTCTAATTCAAAGAAAAATTGCTTTATTGGGAAAAACTAGACGATCGTCTTTGTACACCCTCTGGCCACTTCTCACTCGATGAAGCGCCCCCTGCCTCGATAACTGCATCGATGCGCCCTCGGAACCTACTGCTGCTCTTCTTGACGACCTATCCTGAAAAATTAACGAAAACCCACTTGATACGCTCAATCAATTCGTCCTTGGTTGTGCATGGGGTTCGGTTGGCGCTGTTTGACTGCACTCCATATAATATTAGTGCACTCAATTGAGATTGGAGGAGTTGGAAGACTAGACTTCAGGAGAGACAAAGTTACTCAGCATCTCTCGTGCAGTCACACCTTGAATGATCCTACCAGACAGCTCACGCTTCAAAGTTGTAATTGGAGGCAACTAACCAGCATCGAACCTTTCTGAGAAAGCTGTCGTCCACTTTTAGCCATTTTACTACTAATTTCATGACTTTACGTGCCGACAGCACAGACATCATTAATAGCTTATTCATTTTTTTCCGATTGGAGAATGATTTCCTGACCGCAGGACATTTCAAAGAAAACGGGTTATTTATCTACTGCATTCTGTATGTGTAACGTACGAAAATTAATTTATCTGTAGACTGGACACAGCAAATCTATGTTATAAAATAGCAGTGTATCTCCATCTCTCTTCATCCCTCTGTGTGTGCCCGTTCCATTACTTTGTATCTATCACTGAAGAAAAATTATTAAACTAAAATCAGAGCAGGTACACATGTATCATATTATAAGCTTTGGGTTGTGGATACCAAAGACTCCAGATTACAATAAAATAATCCATTTTTCCGTTATTAGGTTTTTTCTTCTACACGGCCATGTTATCAGTAAATAAGATACAAAATGGAAATTCTGTATGTATTCATGAATAATATTTAGGTTCTGATTGTATCACGGGTAAAACTGAAAAATGTATTGTATATCATAGATCTTCAATTTCAACACTTTTAAACCGTGGAATTTTCACGGGTACTATCTAGGCCCTGTTTTCGGTAGATAAATACTGAATAGAAGTTCTGTATATATTCATGTACAATATTCATTTAAAACACAACATTTCGTCTCAAATCTTTAATACCTTCGTTTTTAAAATAATTTAAAAATAGTGAAATCTTAACCAAGGAATTTCAACGGGAACTATCTAGTAAATTTATATGAAGCATGGATACGGAAAATAGATTCATCTGTACCCTGGATACGCCTAGATAAGAAATTTGTCGATTTGTTGCTTTTCGTGCGCCTTTAGAACGGCTCTCAAGCTGAGCTCCAGAGCGATGATAAGACGAATGCCAGCAATAGGCGCTGAAATATCAGGTTGGTGTGAAAGTTATGTCTGATTTTTAGAACGAATATTTAAAATTAGATTTGTCAATTATTTACATTTTGTTATAGGTGAGACATATTTCTGTGAGCAAACTAAACTATTTTTTTCAGATTATTGTCACGTTCATATTCTTCACAAATATTGATGCACTTGTTTGTCCCATCTAAAGATGGCATTATAAATGTTTTACTCTACGAGTTTTCTAAATGCGTTAATGCAAGTGCGGCAGCAAAATCTATTCAGAACACTTATGGAGATGATGTAGTGGATGAAAGAAGTTGCAGGAGATGGTTTTCCCGTTTTTGAAGTGATGATTTCATTTTGAAAGATGAGCCAAAGAAAGGCCGTCCACGAACACTTGATTCCAATCAGTTAAATGTTCTTATTTCCGAAAATCCTACTGTTACCATTAGGGAAATTGCAAGACAGACTTGGTCCATACAACCGTGGTACGCCAGCTAATGCACACTGGAAAAGTTTCAGTGGCTGGAAAATGGGTTTTTCACGAGTTGTTTTTAGAAAATGAACAACGGGCTGCTTGTTTTCAATCATTGCTTTTGCACCAAATTCAAAAATCATTTTTGGACAGGATTGTTACAAGTGATGAAAAGTGGGTTCTTTACCATCATGTTAAACGCCGTCGTTCTTGGATCAGTTAAGGGGGACTGCGAGTTCAACAACTGAGAGCAAGACTTCATCCACTGCAGATCATGTTGAGCGTATGGTGCGATGTTAAAGGAATAATCCATTATGAACTGTTAGACAACAGCCAATCAATAAATGCTAATGTATTCTGTGAACAACTTTGTCGTTTGAAAACAGTTTTGAGCCAAAAGCGAACATCGTTGGTTAACAGAAAGGGTGCCATCTTTCATCACTATGATGTTCGTCCTCACACAGTTAGACTGACCAAATCTTTATAGGTAGGAAGAACTCAGTTGAGAAATACTGACTCATCCTCCATATTCACCTGACCTTGCTGCTTCTGATTTCCATTTGTTGAACTCAGCTTAACGAAAAAGGAGATTCAAAAAGAGTTGAATTTGTTTGTTAATTTTAAACCCGCAGAAGTTTACAAGCCAGGCATTTATAAGCTTGTTAAAAGGTGGAATGATGTCAATGAATGCAATGGAGCGTATGCTAATGAATAAATATTTTCATAGTCATTAGCTTATTAATTCTCATTCAAAGTTTTTAAGCCGACCATTACTTTTGCTCCAACCTGATATGTTGTGCGTTGGACAGCTTATGTTGTGCGTTTGAGAAATTACGTTGAACTCATATTTTGAGAGCTCATATTTGCTGTTACTATACACGTTTCAAATGCCAACCAAAAAGCTGAAAAAACTTCTGCAACTTAAGCGCTCGTTCGAAATAGATCGTAAAATATCATTTTCTTCAACTCGACTAAATAAAATTGTTAGGTACTGTACACAATCAATAATTTTGTTATAGAGAGGAAAATTTACGCTAAATCAAAGAGACTCCAAGTTGACTCATTTTCAACGCAAGATTAATCAATAAACTCGTGAGTATTTGCCCAATATACTTATATAAACATTTACTTAATATACTGATATAAAATATATATACGAAGTATACTGATATAGAACAAATTTACTTAATATACTGATATAAAACATATTTAAGTAACATACTGGTACAAAAAATATTTACTTAATATACTGATATAAAACATATTTACTTGATATACTGCCATAAAACATACATACGTAATATACTGATGCAGAACACATTTCTTAAAAATATACTCTGCTTGGAGTTTCTCACTTTTTGGGAGCACTCTTTTACACTACTATGTAGTATGCACTAAATATTCTGAGCTAACCAACCTTAATATGTGAACTTAAACACTAAACTTGCATACATTTTTTGCACTACTAGGTTGCGCTAATAATTATCCTGTGCAAGACAATTATAATTTTACCGCCTACATACAAAATTTCCACGCACTATTTGCACTAATAATTTCATGTATCAACAATAAAATTGGTACCTATTCGCTAAATTTACATGCACTAGTTGCCCTACTAGTTCGCGCTAATATTTCGATACATCCCAACCATGATATTGAAACCTGTACACCAAGGCTCAACATATTAGCACTTATAATTTTACACGCATCACCCATAATGTAAGAACCCATGTATGAAGTCTGGACCGTTTGCTTAAATAATTCGATGAAATTGAACAATAATGTCAGAACCCAGATACAAAGTCTTGTACCTTCTGCGTAAATAATTAAATGAAATCCAACAATAATGTCGGAACTCAGATATGAAGTCACCTTCTGCCCAAATAATTCGCTACACGCCAACGATAATATCAGAACCCAGAGACGAAGTCTTAACCGTTTGCATGACTGTCTGAGCAAGGCTGCGTCAAGCCAGCGCTTGTTGAAGCGTGTGGGCTTGCTTCACTTCATCAATCAATTGAGAATCATCAGCTTGACTGCCCCAGTGGATTTAATGGGGCCAGTGATGCATATAACAACAAGACATACTATAGAACTTTAGAAATCAATATTCAAGCATCGTGACTCCTCTATTTCTCAGACGGATGCATAATTACTAATCAAACCTTCACGAATAACTGCTCGTATAAATCCCAAGCCATTATGAGCCACTGCTTGTTAATCACAAGAGCATAACAATCGTTAAATAACGGCACCACCTCAATTTAAATCATTTGTGTCACTGCTTATTGATGACGGCAGTATTACAAACGTCACAAGCCACGTTTAGGAGCTCTCCTTTTCACTGATATCGTTTTTCACGCCATCGTAACTCGGGGATGCTGAAATACAGAAAGAAAGAAACTCCTCTCCTCAAAAAACGGCCGTCTTATTTCAGTTTACATTAAAGTCGAGTTCGAGGAAGAGCTTTTCATTTGAATTTCTCACTTCGTTGCAGAGTTTACGACATACCCCAGCGATTGCAGAATGAGATGACAAACACAAACTGAATAACTGGCCCTTATTCAGTTGACTCACAATACTCACCTGGCCTACACAGAACTGAATAACTGGTCCTTATTCAGCTATTTCACAAAATTCATCTCACATAAGATTCTTCAAAGAACCCATACTACAAATGCCTTTAACAATAAAAACGTTTATTATTTAAAAAACAAGTTTAATAAGAAAGCCTTTGAACGAGACTATTGTTATAAACATTCGCTAATTAGATATCAAGTTTCTGCTCATTCTAACTAGAGGGTTCCTCTGGAAATAACTCTTTGTGATACGCAAAGCCGTGCGAAAAAAGTCAACACTTAAATGTTAGGTACTGCTGTCAGGATATGCTTTGGAAAACAAGTCAGTGCTGTAAACAATCAAATGAATTGTCTTTAAAATACTTCTTTTCGATCACCTTCATTCCGAAACTCATTCGTTAGCACCCGTAACACGCATTAAACGATCGCTGACACTTTCGAAGCCGTACCAGTTAACGCACTGAGATTAAAAAGTTTAATTAAACGTTAGTCTTTTTTTCTCTCAATACCGGAAATAAAATGTTGGAGAGACGGAGACAGAAAGGATCATTCTTTACTTTCCGTTCGCCTCGTCTCCGTAATTTATTGCACAGTGGCTGCATTTTACGAGACTTCTGCCCCTTATTTTCAGGACCATGAAAGCTTTTCAAGAATACCATGCAAATTTGGAGGACGAGTTCAGGTGCTTGTGTACCTGCTGGGCAGTCAAATGAATCTACGCTTTCGGTGACATGGAAACGCCAATTTACTAAATGGCAATAAAACAGGAGAATTTTTTACTAGCTGGCATTGAAACGAAAGGATTTTTTCATTGAAAGGATTTTTTCATTGAAAGGATTTTTTCATTGTTTCATGGATTGAAACAAGAGGATTTTTTTACCGATGGCCATTGAAACGAGAGGATATTTTACTAACTGGCAATAGAGCAGAGGAGTTTTGTCCCTGACTTGCATTGAAACGAGAAGATTTCTCTACCGATTGGCATTGAAACTGATGGATTTTTTAATTGGTTAGTTTTGATAGAAGGAAATTGACGGAAAGCAGTGAAAGTAAAAAATTTACTAAATGAAATTGAAACGGGAAAATTTATTGAATGACATTAAAATAGATGTATTTATAACGAATAAGACATAAATGAAAAATAAATGGCTGATTGAATCTTCTTCAGGACATGAAAAGGATTAGGCGCTCCTCGGAGGTCAAGTCCTGAACTCCTCTCAAGGGGTACGCGATAAGAATATTATCTGACCTAGTGAGCATCCTGGAGAGCATCGGTGTTTCTCACACGTGCCCTGAACTGGCCACTTCAGATTCAGCACCACTGGTTGTTGCAGCCTTACATGGACTTTTGGCATAAGTAGGTGTATTTTACTTCAAGGTAATTTTTAAACCATGCTCTTGATCGAAGGGTGAAGCTTTATGTGTTCCGGTAGTCTTCTCCATTTTATGTAATATTGATTATTTGAGATGTAGGTTTTGCTATAGACCTGATGTATCCAGATCCATCATCGTAGTCGTAACTGACGCACTACCCAACACAACCTCACCCAACCTCATCCAACACCACTTCATACTAAGAAATATTCACCAATACCCATAATACTCATCAATACCAACAAATACTAACCAATACTAACCAATCCTACCAACCATACTTAACTCTAACCGACTCCAATGTTCCCAACCCAATCTATTACAAGTCAACCAAGCCTACCGTAGCACACGCATCAAAACATTGAATTATTAACCGGCCTGAAATTCATGATGAAATTCATAAATTACTGCATGACGCTGAAACATCATGCAGCTGAAATTGACAAGCAGACGACTGAACGCAAGACTGGTTATCTTTGTGTTACGCCAGTGAACTTATCTTAATGCAAGCTATCATAACTAGCAATAATATTGATAGGAGAGATATAAATAACAATAATAGTTATAGAACAAATATAAATAACAAAAACAACGATAGAAATGGCATTATAAATAATAATAAGAATTATGGAAAATACATTCTAAATAGCAATAATAATGATAGAAAAGATATGAATAAAATAATAATGATAAAAAATATAAATTGCAATAATGATAGAAAAAGCATTATCAATAACATTAAGAATTGTGGAAAATATATTCTGAATGGCAATGATAATAAAAAAAATCTAAATAAAATTAATAATGATAGAAAAGATATTATAAATAGGACTGATATTGATAGAAAAATATCATAAATAACAATGATAGCGATAGAAAAGTGTGGCGATATAGGAATTATTGCTCGGTTATTTATCAATTAATCGTTTTATAACGAGTTATTTTTTCTCCAGAAAAATACGTAGTTCTTGAGTTCAATACATGGTTTTTCTGCTTAAAATAATTTATAATCAAAACTTGTAACATTCTTAAAAAAATGAAAATAAAACATGACAAACGCCTTTCGGATGGCCCTAAACCCCCACATGAAATAATTAAAAGGTTCCCATTTTTGATGGCAGACGTGAGAAAAGATAGTATATACACACAGAAAGATTAATAGGCTTTTTTTAATGGTCACGAAAATGAATAATCTAAGCCGTCCACCGCATTCTGGCAGATGAACCACAAAATAGTATACCCTATTAAAACAGATGAATTGCATTCCTAACTGCTGAGTAGTTAGGTGCGACACTGACCAATCAAAACTCAACGAAAACCTTCATATTGAGAATACGAGAATTTTCCGATCGCTGACCTCATTTACCTTCCAATGACGTCAAACTTAGCACTTGCCATTTGCACTGGAGATTCGACACTGGGGGCGAGAATATGAAAATTTACCATTCGTAAATAACATCTTCAACGATACCCGCTATCTACCTCTCATTACGGCGTCAATTAAACTTTGCTGCATTGTCGTCAAGTGATTGCTTCTCCGATCCACGGCACGGCATGTATCCTTGCTCTACGAGCCACTTAGGTGCTGAAACAATGTACAAATAAGAATTCCCTCGACGCACACGTTTAAGTGCACGTGTAAGATTTACTACCTTCCGTTAAAATATTGGTTTTAATTTAATTCGCTTTGAATTAATTTGTCACATGCCCTACTTAAGCCCTAAGCGTCAAAATTTACCCCACACGGCTACAAGCAGGTCACGCACCTTTTCTTGCCAAGTCCACCTATTAAATCCCCCATACTCTCAGCATCCCTAACGTTTTATACGTGTTGTTGAGTCATGTAAACATATACTGCACTCGTTCAGTTCTCAAGTATGGAATGTTAATTTCATACTTGAGCTTTGCTGGCCGCTTCGACTTCTAGCTAGCCGTCTTATCGATTGTTTACATTGCTTCCCTTCCCTCTGGCGCTGCGTACTACAACCCATAGGCCGTGTCACACATTTACTACACATGCACATGACACATACGTATGTGTAGTGACAAATGACATAAATCGTAATAATTGCGACAAAAAAATATGAATACCACTAATAGTGATAGAAAAGATGTTATAAATAACAATACTAATGATAAAAAATATGATAATATTATTGGTTACATATGCTAACATATATATTGATATGAATAATAGAATGATAGCATTTATAGCAGGGATAGTGAAGAAGTAATACAATTATGTAATAAAAATCCCTATAATACAGGATGATTTTAACATGAGAAACAAATGATCAAAACCATTCTCAAGACACTGCTTGCCATTACCCATAAAGAATATGCCTTTTTATTAGTCGTGTAGAGTAGCAGAACAGTTCACTAGCATGCGTGTGTGTTACCGATTTTGAATAAAAAATAAAATACGTACTAAAAACAATCAATAAAGAATGAATTGCTACCGAAACGTCATGACGACGCTGAAACTATAATTGTTATTATTGCCTTCATATTTCTACTGGTCTCATTGTATTGTTCTTTCTGTCGATCGTTCCCAGCATAATTTGTCACTCCCAATATAATCTATAACTCCTAGTACAATCGACTCCTCTCAATATAATCTAAAACTCCCAGTAAAACCGACCCCTCCCAATATAATCTACAACTCCCAATATAATGGACGGCTCCTAATATAATGGACTACTTCCAATATAATCGACTGCTCCCAATAAAATCGACTCGACTCTCGTTCCCCCATGGTACTTAATCTATTTTGCATTCAATTTTCTAGGAAAAATACGAGCGCTCGGATTACAGGCTTGAGTTTTAGCGCGTCCGGAAAGCTCTCCAGCGAAAGTGTGAAATCCACTGGAGATCCGATTGCGCTTTTTGCGCTGTGGTGAGATGCGATACACCAAAAAATGTTCAACGAATTTGACAAATTTGGCCACAATATTTCCCTTACGCTGGACTTGTTCTCCGTGAATGTGGACAATATTGCTGAATATCGGACTGCCACTGTACATGGACCGGATCCCAATTTCAATAATGGACACAACTGCAGTTAATTTTCACACCGCTTTGAAATAAATACATTTGTGAGTGGCGTTATTGAATGAGAAGACTAACTCGGCTTGTACCATCGTGTGTGCCAGTCTTTGAGAATCAAATTTACATTGCTGTGGGCATTGGTAATCTAGCTCAAATATTTCGTGAACTATTCTTTTTAAAGGTATTTCATGTACAGCGTGTGTCCACATTTCTCCACGTTAACTGTTATCGCTAGCTTCATGCTAATAAATTTTAGTGCGAACTTTGGGGCAAATTCGAGCATAAAAAGTGCTTCGTGTATTCGGGAGGGGGCCTCAAACTCCGAGATATTCTCGAGAAGTTCGTGCAAATTCTCATTGCAGTTTTGGGGAGTTTTTTTCCTGGGATATTTATGGCAGCGAAAGCTCGCGGATGCCCTCGGCCGGTGGAAGGAATCCTTCTAATACCCCAAAAGAAGTTAGCTCAATAGTAATTAAATTCCGTAGTTCAATATATTGAAATAGATACGGAGTGGTTGTGATTCTTTGTGCGTCGTAGGAAAGCAAGAGTTTGCAATTCTAGAAATTAAATTAG
>VCRD01003563.1:0-28564 GCA_006783055.1 Trinorchestia longiramus
TCTCTCTCTTTCTCGTGACCCCAAAAGCAATTGACGCAATTCAAAAATGGTTTTAAGTTGGATCTGTTGGTTTTTGGCCTGAAACGCTTGGACACCCTGTATTAATGAAAAATATTAATTAAAAGAGCAATAATTCGTCTTAAATTTTAAATAATTCAAATCTAAATCGTGGTATTTTTATGTGAACTGACCAGTGATATTATAAATTTTCAATCATTAGGATGTTTAATGTGAAGAGTTGAATAAAGGATCGAAATAACTCACTATACACTTTTCAATAAATATCCCTTGATTAAATAAAATAATAGTTGCAGTCAAACGTGCTAAATTATTGTGACTAAGATCTACTCTTGGTCTGAATATCATTCACTTATTACGTAAGTTAACACCGTTGCGATGGTAGCAGTAGCTTAAGATAAACTTAGGAGTTTATTCAATCTCTCCGTGGCGAAATTCACTTCCTATTTCAAATGAAATTGATGACAAGGCCTGTGGAATATTTGGTCACCAGACCATTCCTGTAGAAATTCCAGGATTTAGATTCGATTAAATTGAAAATATTAAAAAGATGAATGCATTGAAAATATATAACTAATTATTGTGTTCTAAATTAATACTTTTTATTAGTTTCATTCAGTATTTTCTTTCTGCACATTATCTAACGATAACGTGGCCCAAATAGCTCAGGTTGAAATTCTTTGGTTTCAAGTGATACAATTAAGGTTATATGAAATAGAATAAATTTTTTAGTTTTACCTGTGCGAATTTTTCATCAATATATACAGAATTTCCATTCTGTATGTTATCTAATGATAACATGGCAGTGCAAGAAATAAAACCCAATAACAGATAAAATTAAGTATTTTATAGTGATCCAGCTCTTTTGGTGTCTACAGCACGATGTTTATAATACATGCAAACATACCCGTTTTGTTTTCAGTTCAATAATTTTTCTTCAGTAATACTCGTAGACAGGAAGTGATGGGACAGACACGCACAAAGAGACAGAGAGATAGACAGAGAGAGAGAGAAAGACATGGAGCTACACTGTCTATTAGAGACGTAGATGGAGACCAATTTTGCCAGGATGCATTGATTTGTAACTTGTTTTTAAGTATGTAAACTCATTTACGAAAATAACTAGCAGCCAGACATGAGCTACAGAGAATTATTATTTTCAATCTCCCGTACATATTCAGGGCAGATTTAAAGATAAATATTCGATTCATTCCTTGAAAGGCAACATGAATCTATGAAATGCATACGGGCTTCTTGAGTAGTTTGTGTTAAACAGATTTAGGAGCTTTTAACACTGCGGTCTTCTTCAAAACAAATTGGTTCGAAGAAGAGCTGTATTACATTTTACGCACAAAATTCAAACTGGATTACGCTTAAAACAATTCATGTCGTGGCCATAAATATGACACTTGTAATTTTTGTTTCAATAACACGAGAGCTAAATAAACATTTGCACTAAATATTGGTGTAAAAAAGGAATTTGTTGGCTCGGGTAACGCATAGTTCAGTGAGGCGCTCGAAGTCATTGCGAATGAAGACTGGAAACTGGAAGGAATTCGTTTCTTCCTTCCTCAATCCCAATGAAGCTGTGTACAAACGTTATCAAAAAATAATTATAATTTGCTTAAAAGTATTTTGTACGTGTTTTCCCAGTTAGCATTTATCAGTGAACTATTCGTGATTTTTTTGTAATTATTGTTATTATCAATAGTGTAAAAAGATTATTCCCAAATTAAAAATTAATCATTACGAATGAATTTTTAAACAATCATTCATAAGCTACCAATAATTCTTATTTTTCAAAATCAATTATTAAATATCATATATTAAAATACCAATAATCAAATGTCAATAACTCATTCATATAGTACCAATTATGCATTTTTCAATCAATTATAAGTTAAGGTGTATTAATTTTCTTTTAATTGGAAATAATTAGTTAACCAGCTAAAATAAATATTATACAAGAGCCCAAATAGGCTAGATATGAAGCAAGTGACTACGTTAACTCACAACAGGTATGATTTCTCCCAATAATCGTCAGTTAGCAAGCATAGCTATAGGAGCTTCACGGAACCACCGGGAAGATTCATCGTGACCAACAAATTAGTCTAATTTACAGTTCCAGGATGAAGTCACAGAGAGCCTGAAAGAGGGACTTGCGGATCTGTGGTGAATTATCTCCTCATGCAGAGGTATAGTCACATAAGATAATTTTGTTTAGAGTGAAAGCTTTTCCCGTCCAGTAGAAGGACCTTCTATTACCAAATTTGGAAGTGGCTCTGGTCAGAAAATGAGTTGGCGAATGATCATGTCCTTTCTTCTCGTCCCTCAGTCTGACAGCTCCGAAGTCACTGGACCATAAGCAACTGTTTCTCTAACGAGAGTTCTTGAGAAGTCAGGTAAAAATGTCAGGCGCTTGCTATTGCCCAAGAACCGCTTGATATCATATTTAAATAGGCCCCAACACCATCAACAACCAGACCATGACTCCTTATGTTCTTCACAAAAAAAATGTAATCGTTTTCTTAATGAAAAATTCTCGACAGGTTAGGGAAAGGAGACTGCAAAGTGTTTCTGACATACTGAATTTGATTAACAGGGTTGTTTTACATGAATACTGTTATATTTACATGTTGTTACTTGTATCCAAGAATAGTTGATTTCATCTAGTAGAGTGCAAAAATACAAAAGTCTCAGCTTTTGTTTTCGTTTTATCTGACTGACGCTCTGCAAGTGACCCTCTATTCTTAAGAACCCTCCAATTTATGGGTCCATAAGGGTTCTTTTGTTGCATGGCTTCAACAAACGTTCACCAAACACAGTGCCAGCAAAGTTTTCTCAAACTATGGCTTTTCCTATACAGTTAAAGTCATGCAGTTGAAAAAGACTGAAGTAGGAATTTGAAATTCTTTGACTGTACATATATCAACAAAACAGAGTTACTGACGAGCTATCCGAGTCGTCCAGTAGAGCCTTATGGGGAATCGATGATGGAGTCAGAACAGTGTCTTCCAAAGTGATTTTAGTATGAACACAATGAGAAGATTCATAATCATTTGCTTTAAATTTGCGTTTTTTCTTACATACCTTTTGTTACTGCATGCTTTTACCTCATAGGATCGTTTAGACGCCTTCCGAGTCTTTTCTTTGAATTTTGAGTAAAGTTTAACCGACCGACTGGCTCTGGACGAGTTTTCCATGTCGCCCATCTCAAACTCCAAGCATTCTTTGACTTTTCTTGAGTACCTGTTGAGGAAGTATCAGATGCAAATGCACTCTATTGGAAATTTCTAACACAATCGGGTCTCGATCCAGCAAATAATAAAAATGAGCTTTTTCCTTAAGAAAGTTTCACAGTGTAAGGAGTTAAAGACACACATTGCCTTAACATGTTCGCTGCCGCTTGCTGCACGTGTGAATCATTTCAAGCTGTGAGAAAACTTCTTCGAAAGCAAATTAGGAGCAAAAACCTACGGACATGAGTGAAAAGTTTGAACATAAACATACTTAAAACTTCAATTTCACTTCGTAGTAAACCCTGAAACATATTCAGGTCACAAAGAACTAAAGACCTTGTTTTTACAGTTTATTCGAACAAGTACTAACTCCTAACAATTTCGAAAGTGATATTTTTTCCGGAGTTAAATTGAGGATCGATCGTACGTCTCATTCTTTTACACTCTAAAAAACATAGACTCATTTTAAAGTATTTACCTATTTTATCATAAGAAAATACGTTTCACATCATATCTAATACCTTTACTACCAAGAATGAACTTGTAAAGTGTATAAATATAGTGCTGCAATTGTTGGGAGGCGTTTGAATCAAGGTGTATATTATGCAAAATAATTTAATATTATTAATTCGTTTTGACATTGTATTTTTACGAATTTTAGTTCATTCAACAAAACAACACTGCTTGTAATAACTTAAGGTCTCATAGAGCTGGAGTTCGTGATTGTGTAATGTGCAATGAGAAAATAGCAGCAGTAACTAGAATTAATGATTATTACGACTATGGAGCTTCTAAATACTGTTTCGAAAAGTTTCAAGATTAGGTGTTGCGTCAAATCATCCGCTTTCATTCAACTTTGAATGACCCATGGAGCTTGGTATGTCTATATAAAGCAAAGCAAAGCCTGGTCTAAATGATTTTATTATTTACTGATTTTAAAATCTTACATTGAAAACAATTACTACAAATAGCCTAATACCTTAGTATAAAGGTAGTAAGAGAAAAAATTACCCAACTTATATGTATTTTCGCTGATTACTTTCTTCCCAGGGTCATAGTGGTCATGTGTTTTGAGTGTCCCCTAGCTATTTATTTGCCAGACCTAATTTCTTATGTCCACTGAACTATATGTCTGTATGAGTCAGGTTGTAGAAGCCTTGAGTTTTTCCACTGGAATAAATTCTTGGAAGAAAATAAGCTTAGAAACCTCTCATTCAGTAAAGCACATTGAATTACTTGTGATATAAATTTCCCGATCGAACGCTTTGAATCGTCTGAAAGATTTTATTGTATTATATTCCTTAAAAAATAAAATAACTTTATCGAATTTGTAGAAGTACAGGGTGTTCATAAAGTCTTTTATAAAAGTGTCTCATAAAGTCTCAACAGCACCTCTTTCATAGACAGGATCCCTGAAACACACAAATACAAAATGTGATTAAAAACTTTAATAAACACTGAATACAATAGAACGAAGCTGAATAAAATATCTTATAAATTGCATTTGTAAGAAATTTTTGAAATGGTAAAGAGTTTAGAATATTTAGTTAAAAGCATCTATCTTATTCGAAAAAGTACAGTACGTATGGAAGACTACTTCGATTCGAAGCTATCTGAGAAAGCAAGAAAATTAAGCACAAGATCAGGTATATACTAAAATCTTTGCAATCATTAGTTAAAATATTTTGAAAATTTTTGACTATTATGTAATGAAAACTTATTTTTCCGACCCCCAGTTTGGTTCTTTCTAGCATGTGAAGTTGTCACTAAGTTCACAGATTAAGAGAACAGGAAAGAAAAAAACAACAATATATGAATAAACTACACCACTTTGTTCGATCTTCGTTCAGTAGAAGGAGGAAATGAATTATTTGAAGAAAGAGTTACGGTTAATACTGCATATATTCGTACGAAAAAATTAAACGGATTTTTCTCTTGAAATTTGTCACTTTCTAACCTCTTGGAGCTTCTTGACCCTTCGAAATGAGGGAAGAACATCTACGATCGTTTGAGCTGAGTATATCTGCAACTCGTTCTGAGGAGGCTGAGCCTTTGACAAAAACTGCATTAAATTGGTTTATCGTCAAATTTTATTACTGCCGTGAGAGTAAACACGAGAGTCAGAATAAACACTTTGAAAATGTTTCCTAAGAAGGAATGAAACATGCGTTGTTTAAAGTTATGATTTAATAAAAATGCAATTACATATAATATTGCTAACGTTGCCGTAAAATAAAGATCGGCGTAAAGTAGGTTTTACGTCCTTGGCTGATGTCAAGCTTCGGAGAAGCCCTAGTCTGCATAGACAAAGACAGATCGTGGCACGGCTGGCATTGCAGGCTCAATTTCCAGACGAGAGAGATGAAGATGAATTTGCAATAAATGACATTGGAATACGTGCATTGCACACTATTTGCATTCGTTGGCCTGAAAAGTTGATGTAAGAGCAGCTGTTCTGTCATTGCATGTGCATGCTTGACAATAACAAAAAAAGAATTTTGGCTATATTTTTCTTTATGTTGGAGAATCAGTGACCATGAATCTAAAATAGATTTGTAGTTTACGAGCGTATACTTACTATTGAAACATGTCCATGTCTCCATACTCAGATTGGAAAACTGAGTTTAGAAGTATAAAATTTCAAACATGAACAATGACACACTGCATTATCACTGATTTAGTGAGCAGCATTAAAATGTCGAAAGCGTTTTATGTGTAGTACACTGCAAGGTTTGACAAAATTAAAATTTTCTGTGGCCATCATAGCTAAGATGCACCATTTATCTACTACAAAAATAATTTCAGGATTCTATTATTATTATTGTTATTATTATCATAAGTAGTCTTAAGACATACAACTTGACAGTGACTCATGTTTACAGTAAAAGATTATGGAGAAAATGTTCTGTTCTAATGATGTAAAAACTACAAAGGACCATAAAATCTTCCTACCTTTTCATTTTCTTCACTCACACTCGAGGTGGTTGAACAAATGCACGGGTGGAAGCAGCTTCCATTGTGATACAAGGCTCCCACTAATAGTTCCATCAAACCAAATTTCTTGTGTAGTCGAAAAAGCATTATCCTCTTTCCTTTTTATATAAAAGTGTATTATTTACAATCTGAAGTTAATTTTCTTTGAAATTGGGATATTTTAGTAGTTCTATTGAACGTGAGGCAAAATGCACGAGAACACGAAATGATTATTTTCCAAAGCCTATTTTTTAGCGATGTAGATTGGTGGACAAACATTCAACGTTTGACTCATATTATTTAACATGAAGAACGTCTATATAGAACATAATAAATTATGAAGGGAAGTCAGTAGAAAAGCACATAAATTAAATAGTGTGTTTTATTAGAACACAAATGCACAAATGTTCTACTAGAACGACAGTAGGTGATTGAAAGATGAAGAGATGGTATTAGGGAGAAAAAAGTTGAAGATAATCCATGCGAAGGGATATGACGTATTTAATAGGTGAACAAAGAAATGAAAAGAACTTACAAGCGGGCTAATGGTGGTGATTGCATGATGCATGGAGAGTACTGCACTGCTGCCGCTGCAAAGTCAAGGCAGTTTTGAGACGAAGTAACTTCTTGCACGTTTTGGAAGAACTTCCTCACATAATATTACAAAACTTTTACTAGCCTAGACGTTCCAGTTTTTATTATTCATCCAAGGCTCGCTTCACGTTTCGATGGGAAAAATTTGAATCATGGATTTTGCATTTATGAATGATTATGCTCAAGCCAGCTGAGCTTCGATAGAAGATTGCTTCCAGCATATGCCACAAAGGCGTAATATGTTACTCAGGGATGAGATTTTAACGTATTATGTTCAGAGATAATTCTACCAATACTAGGTTGAAGTATTATAGCAATGTAAAAGTTAACTTTAACTAACTTTAAAACTATTAGACAGAAAAGCAATCACAACTAAAATTTGATGGCATTTCTTGCACTGCTATATATTGGTCGTATTGCATGCTCTTCGGTATCATAGCTCGATTTAGGGTGCTATTGATTCGAATTAATTGATGAAAGTGACAATAACTATGTACTTAAACTTAAACAGATTCCTGGTATGGATTAGAATAAAATATTTAACTTTCTACGGCTACAGTTTCATCAGCACTGCTTCCGTGGCATCTTATTAGACACAATCTTATATATGTACATTAGTTAATATATGAATACATACAAGAATACTGTATACGTTCATTTGTCATTGAGACGATGCAGTGCTTCGGAAAATATATTTACTAAGTGGTATGAACATGAACGTTCCTAATAGAAGTCATTTCAATAGAAAATAATTGAGAGTGGAACATTCAGAGGTTTCCTATTCGAAGCCATAACTCATGCACGAAAAAGTGCAAATACGTAGCTTAGTCTCATCACTAGCCAATAAGTAAAATGAATCTTGAGTAAACGTTGTTAATAAATGTAGATTAATTTTAAGTCACCTAAAATGAAAATGATAGTTAAAATTATTATTAGCTGTTTTTTCAAGACACAGTAGTATCGGAAAAATTATAGACATATGTATTTCATATGGTACCTTGTGAGCCTCTGATGGTCTCAGCTACTGAGAAACAAGTCTTCTACATTTGGTGTGTCAATGAACTGGAGAAAATCAACTGATAATAAGAACAATGATACTTCTGTATGACTCCTCCAATTTGGAAACAGTTGTCGAAAAAGAAGAGGCAATCTGTACCAAAATTCAAATATTGCATCATATATTCGACCTCAGCTACATAGTAAAGAAGTACTTGTTCTGATTTCACTGTCTCAATCGAATCAGTAGATGAAGGCGACGAGGATTTCACCTAAAAACTATCGATGAGAAGTGATGAAGATTTTAATGTAATATTTTCAGCTGAACCACACCTCATAACTGAAGTTATGCATGACTATGCAAGAGATTTAGAGCTCCCCAGAAATAAAGCGGGGCTGTTACACTCACAATTACACGGTTAAATCTTTTGGCAGCTTATGTAGCACTTTTCAAATTTTATTTCAATGGAAATGAATTTCTCCCATTGTTCATCGTAAAAGATGATTTAGTAGCACTATTCCAGAGCTGTTTTGTTACAGAATCAAACGTCATATCATCAATGTTACTGGCTTAGGAATCAAATATTGTAAAAACTTATGATAACATGAAATGTTCATCTGTTTGCATTAACTATGACTATCATAAACATCAAATTCGCGGCGACTTGAATGTAGCTGGTTATGGGATAACTTTGTGGATTATATTTATTAAGCACTCCTGTTTCTTATATGAATGTTGTGCTAGAGATTTCCCTTACATTAATAGAGACTGGTGGCTTCGTTCGGTATTACGTTTTGGGTATCAAGTCGTGCAGCATCGACCACTTGTCAAGTCAACTATGATCTTATCATCCTTGTACGTAAAAATGAGACAAATGGAAAATTTTAGTTGAAGCCATTGTTAAATGGCTATCATCACCTCTGTAAATATTTCAAATAGCTAATTTCAAATTTCTCAAATAAAGTAGGGCAAAATGCAAGAAGGTGTCTTCGTTTCGCCTAAAACTCAGTGAACTAGTTATAAGTGGTGGATTTCACTCTGCTTTGCATTGTAACTAGAGGGTTGCATAGAAAACATTTAAGATATAAAATGTCCTGGGGACACGAGAACCTAGAAAGATGTCAACCTTATGTGGAGCACTGGCGTCTTTGAATTACAGTCGCAATAATACATTTTAGACCCATATTTCAAACCTTTCATAGAAAAGTTAAGTGAAAGTACTAATACATAAAAACGAGTAGAGATGAGTGCTAATTTACGTAATATGTTGTTGCCAAAGAATAAATCGGTCGTTATAGGGTTAAAAACATGCAAGTGCTTATGTTGTGATACATATGTTTCTTACTGGACTTACTGATGTATTACTGACAGAAGTAATTTATCAGTGATACATGTATCAGTAATATATCAGTATTTGATTGATTCACTTCCTACACTCACTGATATATTTCATCAACAGACAAATGGAACCATATAATTATTTCATCAGCAGAGAAACGTTACCCTATAAATATTTCATTAACAGACAAACAGCACAGTATGATTATCTTATCATTACTAATTAAAAGATTAACGGTACTATATAAGTATTTCATTAACGGAGAAACAGTACCATACCAATGGAGTAGAACAATGATTAGGAACCATGGGAGCACTGTGACACAATATGCTCTTTTTAATGCTTACAAACACTAAACAAAAACACGGGAAGAACACATTCATTATAAGAAAATACATCAAAAGCTTATCGAAATTTTCTCATAAAAATTATTCAATGCTTTATATAAGTTAAATAAACCAGAATGCACATTTAACGGATGATTTTGGAGTCCATAAGTACGTTTTTCTGTACACTGGAAGAAAATACTGTATCTGATGAAACAAACAAATTGGAAAGATAGTCGTATCTTTTGAACCACAATTAATGATGAATTAAAATTGGGACATTCAAATTCAGAGGACAAAATCAATGGTGAATAAATTATTCGATTTTCGAAGCACATAATTTATTCCACTTTGTTGAAAAGACAGGCTCTTTGTTACATGTCATCAATACGTAGTATTTTGAGTGTGCGTGGCACTTCAAATTTGATAGCATGAGTTTATGATTAACAATAACAGCTTTTAATAATCCTTATTTGAACGATTACATATAATTTTCCGGACTCTGCAAGATGACGAGATTAAAAAAATCACTTTTATAAGTTTAGCTCGTCTCTATGCAGAACACTTGACTGCGTCAGTGTAATTAAGTTTCACACATTTTTTCCCATTCCCTCAGGAATAGAGGGGAAGCCTGAAAGCCAAGTATCATATGGCACACTCCTTGTTTGACTGAATTCAATTTCGAGACGACAAATTCCAGCTTCCAACAGAGACTTTCAAGTCAATCAAAATATCAACAGATACCAGTGAGTTCTTCTTCAATAAAGAAGCCCGTATGGATTTTGAGTTATCTGGTCGGACATTTGGAAAACGAATCCAAAGTGTTGTTATAATTTAAATTTTCACGGTCTTTGAATACGTGACAAAAAACACTTGAGTGGACTCCTAAATTTGTTTCTACTCGGATATGCAAGATTAGCACAATTTTACTGTCCTGACGAGCAGGACTGTAAAAGCAATGGGAGCTCCACAGTATGATTCTAATGATGAAGACTTTTCATGAATAAACTAAAGAGTAGTTTAAATATATATTTTTTCATTATGATATAAAATACACTCTGCTCAAGCGGAGATTTGCTTCATGAATATATTGGTTTGAGCATTATTATATTTCTTTAATCCGTTATATTTGAAAATTAACCAAATGTATCCAGCAATAATTGATACTGGCTCAAATTTCATTTGTAATTTCAGATTCCATTAACATTATGATTTATGGTTCTAAGCTGTAAGACGTAGTATACGATCTCGATCAAGCACATTATCTATGCAGCATATCATAACAAAGGACTGTAAAATTGAATACAAACCTGATCAGTTAAAAGATAATAGAGGACATAATTGAAATTGGCCCTAACTAATTTGCTAAAAATTACCACAAAATTTAAATCAGCAGGAACGGCTTTAGCATGTGTGATACTATTACTTTTTGATTTTATACACAACACAACGTTACTCTGAAATGAATTTTACACTTTAAATGAAGTGCTTCCCTCCATGAGACAAAAAATTCTTTAGTTATGTGTGTGATAATTATTTATAAGTACAGTACGTACATTTTTCTTACACTGATATTTTGTGATTATTTTTTATAGCTCAGCAGTGCACGCAGCTGTGTTCTGTTGGGCATCAAACGTCTTTCTCGACTCATTATCAAAGCTGTTTGATTGAGCTGATCATTGACTCACGTCTTTAACACACCTACATGATTCATATTTATTTGAATTTTATTACTGTTGTGATGTATGTCCTGAAACAAAAATTATAAGATGACAGGCTACTTCTGTTGTGTCATCTACTACGTTCTGCATATATTGTCATCACGTCTGGTTATAATTATTATATTTGTTATGGTTAAATGATTTTTCATAAATATTTGTTAATGATCAAATGTGGACGTAATCTTAAAAGCGGTAAGAAAAAGTCAAAAGGGTGGACAAAATTATACCAGAGTATGTGCACTATTTTGGATTATAAAACAAATAAACAACAATCATACCAGATAATTTTTAATGAAAATGAACGGTTAGTTTATTTCACAGTTACATATAGTTATTTATTATGATCTCTTTTCATAAGGTGTTACAAAACTGCTAATTTTTTGCTTGTTCTATTATAAAATAAATAATTTTTAGGAACAACCGGTGATATTGAGAAGTCAGAGTGTTCCTTATTACACCAAGTTATATTATTATTTAAATCAGAGTGAAAGTATTGAACTTGTCGTTAGAAAGTTACGTATGAACAAAGAAGAATACTCCAAGAAATGTTATTTAACTTTTGATGTTTTCTTAATTTGATTCATTAGGCATAATTTCCTAAGTGTAATCTGCGAGTATGAATATTCTGTTCACCACTGAATTTGATTGCAGGGGTAACGATGAATTACGTATGCTTTGGTAGAGTTGGAATCTTAGGATTTTTCAGAATGGCAGAGGTTATTTTGAACTTTAGCCAATAAAAATGGACAAAAAAATTTGTGTGCGATTCTTTTCTTCCATTTCCACGCGAGGAGTGGTTTGTAGGATGCATTTATCTTGATCAGGAAATGCACGATAGTTTAACGGTTTTAGTTGGTATTTCGAATGCCAGAAAAAAATTCAGGCAATAATCCACTGTTTTTAATAATAACTTTTTTACATTGATGAGTATATCATACTGACGTCAGTATTCACACTTGCTGCTAATATTTTTATTTTTCATTATTTTTTAACCCGTTTGGATTTTCATTCCCTAATTTCGTTTAGAAAAAGCTTTAGAAAAAGAAAACTAAGAAGAAATGCCCATGTTGTTATATTCATGGGTGCGATTTATGATTGAATTTCTCCACTAAATAGAGAAGATGAATGAACATAAATGGATCCCGTTCAATACCACAAAAGAACGTTGAAACAGCTCAGCAATTATAATAATTATTATCTGAGAGCATTCCGTAGCATCATTTCAGCAGGTTTATGAGCCTAAATGCTGAGAGAAATTCTAAATTTTTACAGTTACATACTATCTTACTACCACATAGAATAAAGTGTGTACTGATTATGATGGTTGAATTTGACTGCATTTCTGGCCTTTGCTGTTAAATTTCCCCATAGTCAGAGGTCCTGCCACAACATATGACTGGTGTAACCGATATGTTTCAATTACATACCAACAATTTTTTCAAAAATTCTTCTTTTGTCGTAGAGAAATGACTAAAAATATGTATTAGGAACACTTATATGCATTATTATAGTTCAGTAGTTCATATTAGGCTTTGCACTTAACTTGGAAGTTTAGATGCTTAAAAAAATTAAACTGTGCAATTTTTACGAAATTTGCTTGTGTGCAAGTGTTATTAGTTAATATTCATTTCATTTGAAGTGCCGTGGAAATTTCACAAATTTCAATAAAAAAGCACGAGAATTCATTGAAGAATTTAGCGTTTCTTTAAGAATTTTATCGTTTAATTAACTTGAAATTCATGAAGCAACATGGGTAAAGGTGGGTTTTTACTTTGGAACCTGTACCAAACAACAAAAATTGAAGGGCATAACGATTAGTCGGCTAAGCACCGCGTAGTTATTGTCGCTTAGCCGACTAAACGTTTTGCCCTTCAATTATTATTCTAATTCAATAAGATCTGAAGTTTACTGTGATTTTAAAAGCATTTCTATACATTTGTTCAGTAATAAAAGATTCTTGAAGGACCTGCATGAAATTCAAGCAAACAGTACAGCGTACTTAATGATGAAGTTGCGCTAGACATCTGTAGACAACTGTAGAGTTTCTTATAGAACTTAGCAACGAGGTGTCTGTGTCTAGATCTCATGTTCGCCAAATGTAACGATCCCAGTACTGCCATCCATCACGCTTTACTGAGCTCGCCTGCAACATGATGTCTTCGTCAGAGCCGTGTCGAGGCTACTAGCGGTGCTTCATCTTTGGATGAAAACATCATGGTTAATAATTAAATTGATGGAAGACTAATAAGCCAAAATGGTTTTTGCGTTTAAAGCTACACAGCTTTGAAGTCACCTGAGTATTAGATTATTTTTTAATTAGAAAAGAGATTTGGAGAATTTCGAGGAATAACATGGCATTAAAAGCGTTTACTCACATCCAATGTTGTTTGCTACGACAAAATTGACTGTTATTTATACAAATATGCCCAGCTACTTGTACACGCACCAACAAATTGAAAAATAACAGGTTGAAAAAAGTGTTATATTTTCTCCTGAGAAATTTCGTATCAATCAGCAACTTCTCATTTAATAATTAAAATTGAGTCTAAGAGTCTAAACAACAGTTTTTCAAATAAGACACAACGTCAACATAAGTTGTAAAAACATGCATTATACTTGATTAGCTCGGCTCTCTCTTCGTAAAAAATATGGTGTGCGATCATTATCAATTACTACGAATGTTCTAGAAATAAAGAAGTTTTCTGCACTGACCTCTGTTTTTGCTGCGATTACGAAAAATTCAGTTCAAATGGAATGAACTATTAACAGTCTGAGGATTAAATTCGCTTCTGAGGCGTAGAGCATAAATTTAGAAAGTCAGTTCAGCATCTTTACAGTTTCATTTTGTTAATTTAAAGTTCCCAGAAAGATGTTATGAGGGAAAAATAAATGGGAAATTAATATTAAAGAAAAGAAAATAATTATCGAAAGATTAAAAGAGTGTGGTACCCAGAGCACAATCATTAGCACATACGATAGGGAAAATTGAAAACGTAAGACGAAACAATAAAGAAATAAATGTGGATAGCAAAGAAGACCACGTGGAAAGGTTTTTTGTAGTTTTAATCCAATGAAACAGAGAACAGTTGGTTACTGACTGAAATGAACTAAATCTTCCTATGTTAAAACCCATGGATGGAGAAGAAACATCTGGAAATAAAGCAGGAGAGAAAATTAGCGTTCATTCTACGAGTCATTTTCATTACTCAGTATGAAAATGCTTATCAAGACGATCTACTTCTATTGCATTATTCAGCCAGTTTACTCCTTTTCTAGACTGTATCAGTATTTTCACTTTACCTCTATAATTTATACAAATCGGATCCTTTCACCTTGATATCACTATCACTATTGCCTTTCATCTTTACCGTTTCATTTATCCTTCAACCCCCTTGTCGTCTGGGACAATGCCAAGCAACCTTAATACCTCTCAGTCAACTTTTGTAGCCGTTTTCTTTACTTTTTATGTTTTACTATCAACTCTTCTCGCAAACGGACGTATTTTTTTGAGCACAAGTTTATCAGTTAAATCTTCTGACTTCTTTGGCTGCTAGTTTCTCGAGGAAACTTTCTGCAGGTTCGTTTAATTACATATTTCATTGGTGATTTTTCTTTTTTGTACTCCTGTTTTTTCGAGATTCTTGTACTGTTTCCTTGTCAGGAAAAGGATTTCCAAACTGCAGTTTTGAGTTGTCATCAGTTTTACCCCTTCCTACTTCAATCTGTTGATGAAAAAAGGCCTGTGAACAATTTGTCCAGTTATTCCCATTGTTCCTTTTTTAAAGCAACGTATTATTCACTGTTCTACGGACTACGAAATTAAAATAATTAGTCTACAAGTGATCAAAATTTGATTCCAATTTTATAATACCTTGTTCTTCAGATATTGAAGGCAGTTGGTGACACTCGTACACGTAAAAAGCATAGGTCCATACCCTATGAACTATTTTATCCTATGAATCTTCACGAGTTAGCCACTAAGTTTTGATTTATTTCAAATAGTGATGGTTTTCAATGCAAGAAAAAATGAGCATTGAAGTGGCACAACAAATATCTGCTATTGTAAGTAAACCTCCGACAGTTGAAAGCATCCTGCATAGGATCAAGGGTCTACGGAGTCACTCAAAGATTAATGGCCAGGTCAGGTGTGGCCCCGATCAAAATTATCCATTCTTTCTTCCTGCCTCTGTTTTCTCGAATAATTCACTGGGTTATATTTTATCTTTAGAGCATCTGTTTCATTGCATCTCTCTGCTCAGTATACTGCGCAAGTCTGAGTCATTGACTCCAGTTGAGTAGCGTTAGCGTTGTGTATTGTGTGACATGTTCTCTGCCCATTTTTGTACTAACGTAGAAGTTTGGGTATTTGAATAATAGAAACACAGCGTGCGTAAGGTTCATGAAATAAACTGAATGATGTGATCTCAGGATCTTTGATTCTAGGTCGAGCTGTAAGGTAAAAGCGATACACTACAGATTCATCCCCGCTGTGATATAGCCGATAGATCATATCATTCTTCAAAATGAGCAAGGGCTGGTTGTCTGCTGGATGGACGTTAAGAAAAATATCTAGAGGCCTATCAATATGACTAATACATATGTCTGGTAACCGAGGAGATATATATGAAGCATGCTGACTAAAACTTGACTCGAAAGTGTCGTTTCGATTTATGGCGAGACGCGTTAAATGGTTCGGGTGAATATTGACATGTCTAATTCATTTATTAGTGATTGATTTAATGCATATCAAAAAGGTAAAGTTTTTCTGCCTACTTTTAATTGCATGATGATTCATTGTTGATGAGTTCTTTTCTATCTCATGATTTACGTGATCTTGGGTTCAATGCTTGGTTTTTCTGCATGCTGTCCTATCATCATAGTTCAATTAATACTTGTAATTAACACAATTTAATTACATGCAACAAACATGCATACGTAATTGCACTAGAGGGACTCTAATCCTCTGAATACATGAGATGTTAAAAGGTATTCCCAGTACTTCCTTTCAATGGCAAGATGAGGGTAATGATACACACAAAAGATTTAATACATGCTGTTGTAAATTCACGAGATTGGAAATGTGAGTCATCTACCACATTTTGGCATATAACCCACAACATGATATCCTATTACACAGTGCATTATTAATGGATAAATTCCATACCTAATAATTGAATAATTAAATGTGCATACGGAACAAATTAATTAAGTGGCGTTCAAATCAATTTACGAAATTTTCCTTGTCGCTAACCTCGATCACATAGAAAAAAATAATAATATGAAACTTGCCCTTACACAGGAGATTCGCTGTTGATGATGGCTACAATGTTTACCACTCACGATAAAACACCTTAAAGATGCCGCTAATTTTCCCTCTTATCACGGTGCCCCCCTTATTTCCTCTATACCCTAGACCTAAATGTTGCTCTCCGTCCCAACAGTCTACATCGTCGCCGAGATCTAGTTTCCAAGTCCCCCCTTTCTCTCGCTTCATGGCCTTCTTAAACAAGCTTGTCTTTTTTTTTATTCATTTCTAATTTCTGTCGTAGAGTCTCAAGCTCCACAACTCAAACGCTCTGTTGTACTTATCGTCTTGTGGAGCTCAGCATATTTTTCGTGCCTTGCTGTTCGTCTAAGTGTTTGTTTAGGCAGCTGTACTGATGTCGTCCTGTAGTCCCACACCTCTAACGTAGCTGTCGATACATACACTTTGTCGATACATATGTCGATATATACATTTTACACATTGCCCTGAAATATGAAAACCTATGCATATATTATAAATCTCATGACATATTATGAAAACCTATGCATATATCATAAATATCATGACATACATATGTCGATACATACATTTTACACATCGCCCCGAAATATGAAAACCTATGCATATATCATAAATCTCATGGCACATGCCGTCCCGTCGAGAAAAAAAAATTGAGCTTCTGAGGTCAAATTTTTTCCGTAATATCGTAGATAACAAAGAAAAATTATTTTATTACACTCCTCCTTCTTTTGACACTAATTGTTCTTTCCTTATTCACAGTAATGCTATGTTATACCCTTCGTTTATGGACCTCCCACGTTTCAATCCTTACATTCCACGTTGTTTGTTACATAATACACGATCGAATTAACACAACATTACTATATTAACTTGACAAAATACATGTATACACATCTTAACGCATCTCTATTTAACACATTTATATGTCTACTGAATACATTTACACAATTTTAACTACGCATTTGACTTCCATCCTCTCGATTTCGAAGCACATTGTAAATCACTTGGAACATTGTTATTGCAGTCTCGTTGCAGCGCATAGTCATTGTTAGTGCACAGATAATTTCATTTTAAAAACTTTTTTTTGTTGACATTGTTGGCACATATGATTATAATATTTGTTCTCTATATCGTTTGCACACGGCAGTGATATTTCATCTTCAAAATTGGTAACACATATTTATTTTCCAACAGTGTTGGGTTTCATAATATTTTCTTTTAATAGTATTAGGATCTTGTCCTTCTTTTTCATTTTATTTCAACATTGTTGGGAATCATTCCTCTTTTATTGACGACGGAGGCGTTCAATTGACAATGGTTCAATAGTATAATATTTTCTTTTAATGTTGTTGGGATGTTATCCATCTTTTGCATTTTATTTCAACATTATTGGGAATCATTCCTCTTTTATTGACGCTGACGCGTTCAATTGACAATGGTAGAATATTATAATATTTTCTTTTAACATTGCTGGGATTTTCTCCATCTTTTATTGATACTTTGCATTCAATTGGCAATGATAAATATTCATCGCCTTATGATCAGAGCCAAGCTCTTGATCAGGCGGAATTGATTAATTGAGTAACCTCGAATGTTATACGAACAGTCAGAAAGAAAAGAGTACGTGAATATTCCAAATGACCAATTTCGTTTCACGATTCTAGAGTTACAGTTACATACTTGATGTCCTGGCATAGCGAGAAACTTTCGTCTTTCGACTTCGTAAGTTCTTGACCTAAGACAGCAATAATATATTTTCTGACGATTTAATTCATAACAATCCTTCCGCATAACTAAAGGTAATTATGCTCGTCCACAATATTAAATACATGGTGTACACAATGACAGTCACGAATTTCGTCTTTTGCATTTGCTAAGATTAACTCGATCATTATGCACAAGAAATACACAAGAAAGAAAATACACAGTGTAACATTGAGAATACCGCAATACGGATGAAGACTTCTGCCATAGGCTCTGTCAAATCTCAACTGTAGCTCTATATGACACACAAAAAAACAGAAAAGAAATACACAGAAAGAAATACATTGTGCCTACATTGAGAATACAGCAATACGGATGAGAACTTCTGCCATGGGCTTTGTCAATCTCGAATGTAACTCTATATGATACACAAGAAATTATTATTCGATGTCAGTTCAAAATGAGAAAATCTCCGCTTCGGACACATAATACTCCTAAGCTAGACATAATCATTTCTGACACTTCATTTGCATATTTAAGTGAGCAACGGTAATCGTTACATATTTTACACATTAAGTAACAGTTTTTAGCTGTAGAGGTTTTGCCACTCGGACGATTGTCAAATATTTACCTTTGCAGGCGGGTCAGTGTGGTTTGGGGGTTATCCGTTACACACGCAGCACTGCCGAGTCAAAGCGGTAACTCCAACTCAATACGAAATTACAGTAAATCTGATGTAATGAAAGACATTTCTGCAAAATACTAAATGAAATTCATCTCAAACCAAAAATTTTCTCTTCCTAATCTTCAACTGATCAACGAGTAAACGATAGGGGACTCTAGCATTTCTGCTAAGTTTAGTTATCTCAAGACTCGCATAATCAACACAATATAAATACTATCACAGCCTACAACACTGCCCTTATACATGTCTAATATATGTTTAATTCTGCCTGTCTTGAATTGATGAATTACTTCTGTGCATCATGACGGTGTTGAATAATTAATCACAAAAATCACGACATTATTAAGCACGAAAATGGGTAAACAAACAAATACCATATTTTAAAATAATATCACTCAATTCCCTATTAACTTCTCACGAACCAAATACATACATATAAAGAATTTACCCGTCTGAAAGTACAAAATAATTAAGCATTACACGTAAACAAACACCTGTTGGGAGTGACTTCGCTGTGCCTCTCAATCGTAGCTCTCCTTACATACTCAATTACATCCTGGGTTGACTTTCTGATTTACCTGCCTCATGTAGTTGACACGTTGAACATATTCACGTTTTATCACATATAGAAAGTTTCTAGTTTCCGTGCATCCACATTCACCAATACTTATCATTCTGTTGTAATTATATTGAACTCTATTTCGAAATTATTGCCGAAGCATTAATCATCTCGCTACTGGTGTTCACATGAACACGGAATTCTATTACTGTAAAATTCAAAATTCTTATGATGTTGTCACAAATGCATTGCTATTGAGTGAAGTCCTCGTAACTTTAATAAATTAAAGGACCCAAAAATTTTTACTCCATGTGATTAACACATTCAATTATTTCGGAATCTCGATCACCTTCAATTAGTGGAAATTATTTGGAAGAATGCACAACTGAGAAAATCTCTTACCATATTTTGCTTGACCCTCAAAAAATAATTATTCTAACGGCAAAGATATTTCTTCACGGCCTAGTGCAGTCTCGTCCCTTTCTCTCTTAGCAGTAATTATGATAAAATAGAACATTACTTCCTCTAATCTACAATACCCTCCTGCCCCTTTTCAATCGACTTTGAAATTCAACAAAAATGAAAGGGATTCAAATTCTAATTCCCCTATCACTGATCACTGAAGCAAAAAAAAATGCCAACCACGACTAATTCCCCTCTCACTTAACCATGAAGCAAAATAAATCTTTTAACCACGGCTAATTCCTTTCGAATTTATCAGAAGAAACATCAATAAAATTTGTTGAATATATTGAAATTTGTTCTCCCATAACTCCTAGGAATTTAACATTATGGTGGGGTTTTACCCCTTCACATGAATTTAATGATGAACGCACATTTTATTTTTCGATATGCTGAGATTTGCACTCTATACGCAAAATTTAATTCCGATGGAGTCTTGACTTACATAACACACAGATAACTTCAATACAAAATTATAAAAATATAATTATGTGTTACCCCAATTTGCCATATAATTAATGCAAATTCAAATGCATGCACAACATTGTTCCACAGTTTCCTGGAAGTGAAAAAAACTTCATAGAAACGAACAAAATGCTGCTCCTTGGAAGAAAAAAAAACTTCCAAGAAATATGGGACGTACAATTTTCCTCTCATTTGCCATTAAAAAAAGTACATATAGGGAAACCTTTTATTGCCGTAGGGCTTTAGAGTTGTTATGGTGTGGCGAGACGCGTTTAATGGTTCGGGTGAATATTGACATGTCTAATTTATTTATTATTGATTGATTTAATGCATACAAAAAAGGAAAAGTTTCTCTGCCTACTTTTAATTGCATGATGATTCATTGTTGATGAGTTCTTTTCTCTCTCATGATTTACGTAATCTTGGGTTCAATGCATTGTTTTTCTGCATGCTGTCCTATCATCATATTTCAATTAATACTTCTAATTAACACAATTTGATTGAATGCAACAAACATACATACGTAATTGCATTAGAGGGACTCTAATCCTCTGAATACATGATATGTTAAAAGGTATTCCCAGTACTTCCTTTCAATGGCAAGATGAGGGTAATGATACACACAAAAGATTTAATACATGCTATTGTAAATTCACGAGATGGGAAATGTGAGTCATCTACCACATTTTAGCATATAACCCACAACATGATATCCTATTAAACAGTGCATTATTAATGGATAAACTGCATACCTAATAAATGAATAATTAAATGTGCATACGGAACAAATTAATTAAATGGCGTTCAAATCAATTTACGAAATTTACCTTGTCGCTAACCACGATCACATAAAAAATAATAATATTAAACTTGCCCTTACACAGGAGATTCGCTGTTGATGATGGCAACAATGTTTAACACTCACGATAAAACACCTTAAAGATGCCGCTAATTTTCCCTCTTATCACGGTGCCTCCCTTATTTCCCCTATGCCCTAGACCTAAATGTTGCTCTCCGTCCCAACAGTCTACATCGTCGACGAGATCTAGTTGCCATGAAAACTCGCCATTTCTATCGCTTCATGGCCTTCTTAAACAAGCTTATCTTTTTTTTGTTACTCATTTCTAATTTCTGTCTTAGAGTCTCAAGCTCCATAAATCAAACGCTCTGTTGTGCTTATCGTCTTGTGGAGCTCAGCATATTTCTCGTGCCTTGCTGACCGTCTAAGTGTTTGTTTAGGCAGCTGTACCGACGGCGTCCTGTAGTCCCACACCTCTAACGTAGCTGTCGATACATACACTTTGTCGATACATATGTCGATATATACATTTTACACATCGCCCTGAAATATGAAAACCTATGCATATATCATAAATCTCATGACATAC
This sequence comes from Trinorchestia longiramus, assembly GCA_006783055.1. Lineage (NCBI taxonomy): Eukaryota > Metazoa > Arthropoda > Malacostraca > Amphipoda > Talitridae > Trinorchestia > Trinorchestia longiramus. The sequence continues at coordinate 21,758 of VCRD01003563.1, forward strand.
ATATGTCGATACATACATTTTACACATCGCCCGAAATATGAAAACCTATGCATATACCATAAATCTCATGACAGATTGATCAATTGGTACCCCGAGTCACAATTATTGACACAGTAAGTTGAGATTGCAGTGTACTGCATGCCATATATTTATGTGAATCAAGAGTTATGCAATAATTTCGCACGACGCACTCTATAATTAATAGGTACAACAGATCACACAGTTATTATGACTACGTGCTATTTTGTAGCACGAGACACAGTACGTTTTAGGTTAACAACACAGGTGTTATAAATACTCTACCAATAGTTATGTTTCTGTGCATCACGCATCACATAGTGTGATCTATGAGTAATTTGCTTTTTATATACCTTAAGTGATACAATAAACATTCAACACATGCCATGTAATGCTTGTGTATCGCGAGTCGGGTAATTATTGCAAACCACAAGGCATATATATGTGTAGTGGGAGTGATTTAACTATTGTGTACAAACAGTTATGTAGCCATTGTATTCATGTCGTCATATTCTATTCTGTTATATTCCTTGACATGATAATTCACTCCTCATTGCTGCGTTATAAGAATAAATACGCACATTGCACTCATCGTTATGTCAACGATTAACAACTAGATAATTGATAAAGTACTGTGATATGAAATCTCCTTTGCAGATGCTCATAGTGTTTCACCTTAACAGACAATATTAGCAGTTCATCAGGATAAAATACGTACTCTGCCAACAAAAAATTCCTTTCTAAATTATTCGTTTGGTTTTTGTGTAGTCATATAATTTAAAACACTGCTAAACTAATAAAGGAGATATCTGTCCAATTCAATTTTAGTATAAATTATGTTTTTATAGTGCATCTTTTTTCTAATTCTAAAAATAATTCGTGAGCAAAGTTTTCAACAATAATCTTATTTAGCATAATTTTTATATTTTTCCTAAGTTGAGGCTGCTAGTTATTAATAAGTCTATTTGAGCTGCTTAAAACTTACATCTGAAACAAGTAAGTTCGTTGCTACTCTGATGCCCCTTGATACAATTTTTCCGTCGTAAAAATTTCTTACTTGGATTCTATCCACATACGTGACTAAATGGAGATATACCGTAGGCATAAGAGCCATCATCTCTGAGCTCAAGATGAATAATATAGTACTTGGCCCTTAGAAAGACGTGGCCTGCGTAGTCGCCTAATTCATGGATGCAAATACTGTATATTAAGCTCTTAAGAGGCTGTGAAAAGACGAGCGATACTGTGTTATCTAAGACCGTTAAAATTTCCGCCAGATGTAGCTGATGTTACTGCACACAATGCAGCACTAGTCTTTGACACCTTTGACATCTTTTGCAACAAGACAATCACCTGAAACAACTATTTACTTTAATGCACTGAAGCTCGAGTGTGGGAATTCTTGAAAAAAAATTACTGTGAAATGCGCATGTACGAAGTACTTACATTCATTACACTATATTTGCTGCGTTCGTTCTTTGCTGTAGTGCGAAATTATTATGATAGCTTGGCTCTACACGCGTAAATTTTTATGAATTCCTCAAAGGTATTTAAGAGTATGTATGGATCGATCAGCGCTAATAACTAGGCACAGCATAAGATTCTGTACGTATTCAGGCAATAAAAAATTCCAAAGCTAGACAACTCTCACGTGAGAAGTCTGTAAGCTTAGAGTTATGGTAGTAGCCAAAAGCATTATAAAGAGAATGTTGTGGAAAGTTCCACCGAAGGAGTTACTCGAGTGAGTTACATCTTATTTTGGGCGCCTCTTGTTGACACTTCGATTGTGACCTAATGTGGCTCGCAACTAGGAAGTGTCAATGGGTTGAAAATTTGAGTTAGCAGGATGGTAATTCGAAGGAAGATGGTTGAACGGAAGGAGGCCGGGCTTGAACATGAATATTACTCAGAAGTGGTGAGACATCCGGGTGTGGGAGCAAGAATTGATCTGGGATTTGAAGTTTCTTGTTAGGCCGTCCAGGGTCAAATTCTAAATAACTTGCTAAACAATTTATTCTACTGCACTTAAGTTTGTATGCGTGAGTCTACTTGGTTCCTTATTTTGAGTTGCAATCTTAATGCTTGTTTTGCCTATAAGTGATCCTTTCAATTCAAAATTACAGTTATAAAAAACCTCAAATAACTAGTCAGCTTGCTGGTGATTAGAGAAAACCTTTCTCTAGATCTAGGACAGGCTCACTAACTTGTCTACGAATAGGTCTCTCATTATAATATTTCTTTTCATTATTCTTGAGGATTGAAACCTTTAACTATTAGTACTCTCTTTTCTATGTTGAACACTTGCCTTTATTTGTCTTCTACTAATATTTCTAAATACTCTTTTTGACTGAAAGTCATCGTGAGAGTGACGGCATTGTTCAGATAGGTAGTTGGAACTTCTAGCTTGTAACTTCTGTAATAGGGGATGTGAGTTATACTGGGCATATGAATTGTGAATAGTATTGTAACATGCTTAACGATATCTTTTTTGCGATACAGGGTTCGGCAACAGTAGTGGGAGACTACAACAGTGAGCGCCCACCTCTTAATCCTTGCTTCTCTTTCCTCGTTGTTACGGGTCTGCAAAGACACTTGCCTAGATAGGTATGAATCACCTGTACATCATTGTCACTTTGTCTTAAGTGTCGTCTGAAAACTAGGTTGATTGGGATGTCAATGCATTTACATTTTCATTCATTGTGCATCTAGGGATTTCCGACCTGATTAAGGATGCTCTGGACGCTTGTTCGTCTTGTATTTGTCTCGTCCTACAGCCATAGTTCTTCATGACTTTAGTTTCTGGCGTGAAAATGCTATTTCTTTGCCGGTCCTTAGACCTCCTCCTGAGTTTCAACCTGATTCAGTAGTATACCGGTAACGCCCTGGATTGGGGAGACTGAACTTTTTGAGTCCGCTCGCGTTGTTGCATCATTGTTGGCCATCAGATCTTTGGGACGTTTGGGTGCATCTTTGCTGTTAATTTGAAACATAAAATAAAGTTTGTTCTTTGTCACCGGAACGATCTGGGTCCGCTTTTAAATTGACTTCAATGCAATCATACTTTTTAATTAATCAATAACAACATATATTATCCACATGGTGATGCTGCTCGAATAAGCAATAAGACTTGTTCAGAGAAAATAATGCGTTCTACTACAAAAGAAGACACATAAGTTGTTGAAACGACTGCATATTTTGAGGTACTTAGCGTAGCATTACTGAGGTTACGTCAACAACTGTAACACCAAATAGTATTGAATTTCCGAGAGCAGAATTACTTCCATAAAATATACTTGCATATGGTAATTGAGATCATGAAATGCTCTGAATAATTTATAACGTATGCAAGGAAACACATCATTTTGCTGAACGTGGAATCGACCAATCTAATTACGTCGAGCGAGTCCTGCTAGTACAGAACAACATACCTGTCTACGACAAGCGAAGGCTTGCATTAAACCTGCAGACTTAGTGAAATGCGATTGAAATAATTAATTTTGAATAATGAGATGCCAGTTACTTCGGTGGCATATGGCCACCTGCGTAAAATGAGATGAACAGACCTGCAACGTGATTAACATTTCAATAAAACATTAAAGTGTGTACAACAATTTATTTAGGCTAGCGAAATGTTTATAATTTATCATTAGGGACAGAGGACTTGGTTGCTTAGATTATCAGATGTTTTTGTGACTAATTCTCAACATATGTCATCATTTTTTTTCTGTTATCTGACATATGAAACACCTATTTACATCGGATGCAGCCACTAGGGCACAGGATTCGTGTATGCAGATTATAACTCTTTCTTTTTTGTTAGTTCGAATACATATATTTAACCCTTTTTTTCTAATCAGATTACATTGTATAATCACGTAACAGTGAATCAAGCGTGAAAATCTATTAATAATACCTTTAATTTAGTTAAGCATTTCTCAGAACCAGTGTTTTAAAGCTTTCTTGCGATGACCTGAGCAGTGACAGTCACATTAAATTGGTCAGCAGAAATCCTTTCATACGTATCTCAGTACCCCTGGTATCTTTTTTCATTGTTCCTAAGTCTTCGAAAATTGTGTCCCTGATTTCGACGGTTCGCTCTCACAAGCAACAATTGAATTTTCCCTGCTTGTGATGCAGGCTAGGGAACTATTTCCTTAAACTTCCAGATCATCACAACGGGTTTCTACGAGTCTCTACCTCATGTTGCAAGATGAACGGACACTATCGCTAGAAGTATGAATACTAGTCTTAAGATGTTAGCTTTGATAATTTAGAAAACCGTTGTATATTTTATACATACCTGAGTGGAAAAATGTTTCTTTTCTTTTCTTTTTCTCATGTTTTGAAGGCTTTCCTGTATATAATTCAAGTGGTCGTGAAGGTGATGATATTTAATGATCATTTCACAGCTGATTAAATGGAATAATTTTAACATACTACCTGCTTTTTCAGAATAGTTATACTCGTTCAGTGTGTACTTCACAGTGCTATATAAATATTTTTAATATCCAGAGTAAATAGAAACCCTGAATTTGGCTCAGCATTGTTTCCTAAAGCTTGAAAATTTGAACCTTCCATAAGCACCCTGATTAATTTGCCTGCCTTAAAAAAACCTTCAGCTCCTCAATGCCCAGTGCTTGAGATTTCTGCATATGTGGTCAAAGCAGCTATTTTTGTTCGGAGTGTTCACAAACTTATTATTAAATATGGCTTCATGTGCAACGGTGATGAAATAATCCTATTTCTACCACCTGTTATTCTGTACCTACACATTCTTCCCAAGCACCATATTTCTCTCTTAGGTCCATTGTTTTCTCACCTAATGTTCATCGTTAGATTTACTATCCGAGAAACAAATAGAGCAAGGATATTTGGTGTACATGCATTTTTGACTCAATAGAAAATTAGCCATTATCCGACGAAAATAGCTTAAAATGGTGATATTAGTATGATATTTTTCGCAAGACTATGACAATTGTTTTTTGGCTTTTGAGTCATCTTATTTCTCAACCATTTAGAATTGATTTACATTTTGTCCACCATGCAATGCCACTATGTGTTTTGGAAGAAATACGTTCCAAGTGAACTAACATTCACTTTGTACGTCATTCGTGTTCTATCTTAATATGAGAAAAACACACCATGACACGCTCACGAGAGGTTCATTTCCTAGTAAGTGATCAGATAAACTGAAGCTGCTGTAAAGAAATGGAAACTGTATATGATTTCGGTGATTTAAAATTTTCCAAACCAAATGTAAAATCCGAGGCGTTTCGAAATTTTTAAATTTGTTCTCCAAAGTAACATTAACACCACAATGTAACATTGACATTCGAGGAAATTTCTCCTTGTGTTTATGTTAAAACGGTAAAGAATAATGAAACAGACTAGAGTGCGTCTGCCGGTTATGTATCATTGTGAATGATTTATGTAACAATGGTTAAACATCGAAGTACGTTGGACAATTTTACTAAGTGCACAGAATGGATTCGTGAATAAAATTGAAATTTCTTTAAAAAATCAAATACAAATTCAGTATATTGTACTCAAAAACTGATTCAAAACTGATATTGATTTCTCAGATTGGGACCTAAAGATTATAGTCCTTTACCATTGTGCACTGTCTATCTTAACTTGAGGTAGGACAACTCTAGAAGTATCGCTTGAAAGTTGACGTTTTATCATTATTTACATGTTCAGAGAATTCACCACATAATGATATTCATTTTTATGTTTTTGATACATCACTGCTCAAACATAGAAACTTTGGGCATGGAAATGCCAGTTTTGTAAGTGACCCTGAAACAGAATTAGTATTTTTCATTGCCTTATCCTGCTATTCTCCCTACTTATATTTTGGTTGGAAATTTCCTTCAGTGTGATGAAATACAAAATTATCTTATTTTGGTGCTCATAGGTATAAAAAAGTTAGAGATTTTTGCTTCAAGTATCTTCAGCAAGTCTACTGGCAGTGACTTTATTAATGCAGGAGCAACAGACTCCTGCTCATATCGTAGATTCTTTTCTTTCGAGGGCATTCTTTAAGCTCAGAAGAACAATTGAAGGGTGGACAGCACTAGTGGACTACTTGCATTTTTTCCCGTGGAAAATATTTAGTAGACCATTGGATCGTAATCGCCTCTGTCAGCGCTGTATTAGCGACAGCACGGGACAGCGAAAGTAGACTACTCGACTTAGTCTCCTTTAGATTTGCTGCCGAACGCGTATTTTTGCCCTGTATTGCGAGTACAGCTCTACCTAGGCGTTTTTTAAAGCCGCTCTGCGATTGGTTGCGCGAGAGGGCTAGGTCCCGCCCCTCCTCCTTCTGGTATAAATAATTTAGTCCAAATAAATCAATTATTTTGCAGTTCAACCAATAGTTTGGTATACTTTAAATATCTGTGTATACTTTAAATATTAAATATAAGAATGCCAGCGCTTTTTTTAATTTTAAAACGCAGTTTTAAAAAATACGCTCGTTCATACGAGTATATGCAAGAAAAGTTTTTCTCAACAGAAAATGTGAGGGTTTCAATGTCCTACTGAATTAAATACAGTTTGTTACTTCTGTGTAATGAAGCAACAATTTTTATAGACAAGGTAATTCTATTGTTTACTTAATTTTGTCTGATACCTTTAAGTACTGCCTTACCGTCGTAAATTTCAGTGATAGTATTTTTAAACCAGAAAAACTTATTAGATATTAACTATAGCAATGTTAACACTGGGATCTCAGCGAAAGGAAAACAAATACTGAATCTATTCGTTTCCAAAAATGTTGATACATAC
>VCRD01003563.1:31970-42080 GCA_006783055.1 Trinorchestia longiramus
AGTGTGTACAGTGTCGACAATAGAGACTTCATTTTTTTGTATAATAATGTGTACGCTATTTAGATGTAAAATCCATCAATAGTATTCACACTTAAAAGCGCAGTAACTTTTATTATCACATTGGTATTTTTCATTTACCCTGCACTTTCTTTGTGACATCAGTTGGATTATTTTTTTATAATTTTAAGTTGAACAATAGTAAACTATGAATTAACTTGGCACGTAAAATGTGTGTTTCATCATGTACAAATAGGCTACATGTGAAGGACGGTTATGACTTTTTCTCTGTTTGATGGCCAAGTATGTAAATAAGTTAATTATTAATGTTAATGTTAATGTGATATGTTCCTCTTCACCCAAGTATTTTTTGAATGAAGTATGGTGGCTCAGTCATTGTCGGCAGTAGTTTTTTGTGCTGACAATGCACGCTGCGCGAATTGCAATAAAGAGACGCACACCGCTTGTTTTTTCATCTTAACCCTTCAACAACATGTCCTCAGATTGAATGGTTCAAATAAATGTATGCTTTATACTTCGACTATACGGTAAGAACATTATTTTCGCATACGCCAATTATATCTGTGAGCAAAGATTTTTTCCTTCGTGCAAATTTATTCATTAAAATTTTCCTCATGCCCTGCACTTTCTATGAAGGAAAAATACGAATAACTCGCAGAAAGCAAATCTATTCCGAAGATCTAAATTTCTGCCTGGTGACAATAGCCTTAAAAACAAGCGTCCTCAGGGGAAAACGGGTAATTCGTCAAGTAGTATATGATTTCGTCAAGTTATTAGTCTGGTCCGACTTCCCATGTCGGCTGAACAGTCAAGCAGAGGAAGGAGCTAAAACTGGAGGAATTTCCTCAATGTCTCCTCAAAAATTGGATGTCGAAATGTGCGTCGTGCAACGCTGTCACTTACGACAGTGAAATACTTCTGAACACATGACCAGGAGAAATACGTTCCACAGAGTTAAATTTCCATGAAAAACTATAACCATATTCCAACATCTGGAGGTGGAAAAGAATATTGAAAGTGAATGTTCAGTTAATAATGGTAACTACATTTGATATATATCCCAAAGTAACCGACCTTAAAATTTGTAGTGCAATTCCGCTGCATAAGTTATTAACAAAAATTACAAACCTCAGCGATATTTCACCCGTGATGGGTCAGAACCGCCTTGGGTGAAATTGCCAGTGCTTTCATATTTTACTGTAAACGAGTTTTCTCAGTTTAAAATTAGTAAGAGTACAGTAACCCTGCTTTTAGGCAACAAGGTTGCTGCACCCGACAAAGTGAAACCTCTGCTCCTACGCATCGCTCACGAAACCTGACCATTGGTGAATGATGGAAACAAAGTTTACATGTAATAAGGCGCATTAATGAAAAAGTTCGGGTCACGAAGAACAAATACATTCCCCGAGTAATGAGATTTATTCGTCTTACCCTCCGTCGAGACACAATTTTCAGAATGATCTCATCAACAAAGTCATGTTCTAAATGAAGCCTCTGTATTTGATACACATTTCACTGATCAGTATACTCACATATATGTGGCATTTATGGAACATATTCCAACATTCCTCCTACAACCTTCAAGGTAATATCTGTTTGTGTGAGAAATAGTATTAATACTCATTTAGTGTTGAAATTTATCGTTCAGTCTTGACATTTAACACCTATACAATAACGTAAATTCATGGTTAAGGAACAAACTGAAGGTAATAATGGTAAATTCCACTATTACCTTTTATATAATTTTCATAGAAAATTTAGCTAAACAATACGCTTTCAATCATTAACAATAATTCATATTCGAAGATCTTATATTGTAGGTTTCAATACCTAGATTGAAAATTTTGAGAGTAAAAAATAATAACGCACTAAGTAATTCGAATTGTTTTGTTCTAAATACCCATTTTATTAGTTTATTAGATGCAATGATAATTTATTTCTGCTCGTACGCTTTCAACATAATCAGTTATTTCGTTGCCATTGATTAAATTAACCGTGTAGTACACAAGCACCTTCCGACTTCATGCACACAAAGGTAATTCAAATTTGCAATTCGACTTTTTTGTCATACTCACACCTGCACATTAGAAATGATTTATACACATGCAATGATAATCTGTTTTCCAATTGTTAGGCTCTGAATAAAATCGGCTATTGTTTTTTGTCGAACCTCAAATGTGAATAATCAAGCAAGATGCAACCTCCAATACTTTTATTTTTAACGACTCATTGGTGTTCTTTCTGTCACCACACTTTCTGAGTTGTTTTAAACCCACAACCTTAAAATAACGTCAGAGTATACGTTTTAATGTTTTTCTTGATCATTGTATTACCTATCATAATAGATGTATTCAAAAAATACCTTTATGTTCAGGAATTTTAAAATTTAATCGGGTTGTATTATATTCTGTATGTATCAACATTTTTGGAAACGAATATATTCAGTATTTGTTTTCCTTTCGCTGAGATCCCATTGTTAACATTGCTATAGTTACTATCTAATAAGTTTTTCTGGTTTAAAAATACTATCACTGACATTTACGACGGTAAGACAGTACCTAAAGGTATCAGACAAAATTAAGTAAACAATAGAATTACCTTGTCTATAAAAATTGTTGCTTCATTACACAGAAGCAACAAACTTTATTTAATTCAGTAGGACATTGAAACCCTCACATTTTCTACAGAGAAAAACTTTTCTTGCATATACTCGTACGAACGAGCGTATTTTTTAAAACTGAGTTTTAAAATTAAAACAAGCACTGGCATTCTTATATATAATATTTAAAGTATACACAGATATTTAAAGTATACCAAACTATTGGTTGAACTGCAAAATAATTAATTTATATGGACTAAAATATTTATACCAGAAGGAGGAGGGGCGGGACCTAGCCCTCTCGCGCAACCAATCGTAGAGCAGCTTTAAAAAACGCCTAGGTAGAGCTGTACTCGCAATACAGGGCAAAAATACGCGTTCGGCAGCAAATCTAAAGGAGACTAAGTCAAATACTCTACTTTAGCTGTCCCGTGCTGTCGCTAACACAGCGCTGACAGAGGCAATTACGATCCAGTAGTCTACTAAATATTTAACACGGGAAAAAATGCAAGTAGTCCACTGGTGCTGTCCACCCATCAAATATTTACTTGAAATACTTTCCTTTTACTGTTCAATTGACACAGTGAACTTCTTTTATAACCTGTTTTCTTTATTGTTCAAATTCTCTGCACACTTCCTGAATAGAAGTGGGATCTGCTGAATATAGTGTAGCTAGACCATAAATTGGATTACTAGATTTACCCACAGACTGAAAATTGTCTTAAATCACAAACTTGCCTTTACATTGCATTCTATACTTAGAAGTGGAAATTTTTATAAACATGTATTCAGCTTATAACTATATTGATTTCATTCCCTTGTAAGATAGATATATTTAATTTTTTATTCATTGTATGTTGCTTACTTGGAAGCATAGAATTCTTATTTAACAACTCCCATCCAGGTATTAATGATATATCATTCCCTCTCAATGCTATTGTAGTTTTTTTATTGCAACTATTTTCATCTCAGGTCATATTCATCAAAATCCTAAATATCAGGGATTAACCATAATATCATGGTTTACTAGATGATATCCGCTGAATAAAGATATCCATAATGGGCTATGTTATCATTAGTTTGCTTCCCTCATTTTTTTACCATGTCTTGGGATGTCCATTTTATTTCTTTACAATGTTTAGGATGTATTTTATTCCTGCTCTAATTAGCATGTTCTAATAATTTTATATAGAAACTTTTGTTCATTTTAGGTTGCTATATTGTGCCTGTATCATAGCAATATTGCAAGATTATGGAAATTAACCTTGTGGTTGAAGATTTTGGCGTGCATACTGGAGCAACCTTTTCCACGAGACTCCTTATTGTCTGTTCAACAATTGTGCTCATAATTTTTAGTTACTCTATGAACCAAATAATCACTTCCATCTCTAGATTTAACTGATCCTAAATCAAACATTAAAAATCGACTTTGTTCAGTAGATGAAACTGAGTTATTAAAACTCAAGTATCTTTTCTAAAATTCCATGTTCACTGAAGCATTTTTTGCTCAGTTTCTAGTCTTAAAAATAGACCTTTTTAATGAGGATTAGATTCCTTGTTTATTTAAAGGGGACTTACTCTTTTATCTCTCTATAAGGTTATATTCCAGCTCCCTTGAATATTTTGAGATTGGACTGCCTGTAAAGTTTGGTTGTGCTTGGGGATTTATAAGCAACCAACTTTAACAAAACCTAATCTAACTGCCCGTGTGACCTTACTCAAGGAGAATAAAAGAACTCGTCACAGGAACTCAGCTTGGTATTCACGGAAGTTGGCACGAGAAATAGCTTGGGATATCTTGGGATGATTGAGCCAGTCAAGAGCGTCCAGATGATGGTTAGGCCAGTCCAGCTTCAGGGATGAATGGCCAGTCCAGAGCTATAGCGACTGTGGCTTGAGATGTTGCATGAGTACAGCGAGTACAGTAGGTGCAGTATGTGGCGTATAAGTGTACGAGTGCAGCTGGTATAGTATAGTGTAGTAGGTAGGTAAGTAAGTAATGGGCCGGCGAGTGGGTGGTAGACGGTCCCCCAAATTCTCCACTACGCACAAAACGGATTCAAGATAGCAACAAAGTCAATGGCGTGGGATTAGGTATATATAGTAATGCGCACCGGAAACGAGGGTAAGATCCACGAATGTTGCCAGCCTAATAGTCCTTTGTTTTTTTTGGAACGTTCAGATCTAATTATTTAATATAAATAAAATATATCCCTGGGTTGTCACTAACCTTGTTAAAGAGACTAAAAATAAGGCTAAAATTCTGGAATAATTATTACGGCAATCTCTAATGAGATTAATGAGATAAATGCTAACTTATATTTAATAAGATAAATGCTAACTTATATTTAATGAGATAAATGCTAACATATATTTTAATGAGATAAATGCTTACTTATATTTTAACGTGCTATTACAGAGATATGAATGGTACATTGAGTGATACCGTTCATGCTACATTACCTCCTTCGTCCGCGACCGAAAGGTCGGTCCCGTTTAAGATTTATCTGTAACGGGAAGGTATGGTAATAGGGCGACCGCTTTGCGACTGCTGTTGAACAGGTTTGTTCGATATTACTGGGCGAGAAAAAGTTACAGTGCGAGTCTTCACGTTCAGTTCTGAAAGAGGCGTTGGCTTTGTTACATGTGTCGTCGATGGTACTGCATCCGCTCTAGCAGGTGCAACTGCTACACTGTTGGGACTAGGAGCATTGAAGATAATGAGAGGGTTGTTGAATGTTTAAATGTTCCACCTTGAATGTGTTCAACTTTAGTATATTTAAGGTTACTATGTAACGCTGTGATGTAACACAGTTCGCTTTTGTACGCTCTTGTAACAGAATGCGTTTTAGAGTCAGCTAGTGGTAGAGAACCATTTTCTCAGCGCGTTCTCTGGTTCCGGTCCCATTCTTGTGCCTGCCGTTGCCATGTAGACTTTGGTGTCTGTACTATAACCAAAACTGTGTTCACTGAAATAAACCTGGTTAGCGTAATCACGCTCCTGTGATTTTTCTAACCTTCTAACAAAGGTTACACCGTAGATTACTAGGCAATGAAGCAGCAAGTGGGGACAAGTACGACGGTCTGTACGTAGCCGGTTCTGTAGAGGGTACGAATCATGGAAGGGTTAGTTGTTTGAGAAGGGTACGCAAGTACCTGAGCATCTGATACATAAGCAGTTTTTAGACGATCGATTGATACTGAGTCGTGCTTGCCGAATTTTTCGATAATGAAGTATTTCGGTGTCCACTTCAAGACTCTGAATGGACCTTCATACGGTCGTGTTAAGACTGGATTTACACCATCGACACACACATAGACATGCGTGCAGTTTTGGAGTGCAGGGTCCAACCTGTCAGAAGTATTAGTAGTGCGAGGAGAAACGTATTGTATCTGCCTCATGCAGTCTTTGAGACGCGCCGCGTAAGAGGTTTGATCTGCGAGAGAGAAAGGTTTTGAAAGGTTAGGGTTAACGATATCTCCGGGCAAACCTAGGGTCTTGCCGTACATCATCTCTGAAGCACCAGCCTGTTGATCCTGTTTATAGAGACTACGTAAACTTAACAATACGATCGCAAGTCTATCGATCCAATCTTGGCGACTATCTAAACATTTTAAGGCATTCTTCAGGTTTCGATGGACACGTTCGATGAGGCCATTTGACTGAGGGTGAAAGGCAGTGGTGCTTATATTAGAACATCTTAACAGTGGAGAGATATCAGTCCATAGTTTAGAAGTAAATTGCGCGCCACGATCATGCGTAATGTTTAAAGGTACTCCAAATCTGGAAATCCAAGAATGAACAAAGGCACGTGCTACAGTCTTATTTTTAATATCAGGAATAGGAACAACTTCTATCGAACGTGAAAAGCGGTCAATAAGAGTAAGTAAATACGAATGTCCTCTCGATTGAGGCAATGGGCCTACCAGGTCAAGGTGAACAGAATCAAATTTATTTCCCGAAAATGCACATGCCTGCAAGGCGGCACGATTGTGTTTGGTGACTTTACTGGCCTGACAATCATGACAGTGTTGCACGTACGGCTTGATGTCCTTGCGCATTGATGGCCAGACATATCGTTCAGCGATCAAACGTAGTGTTCGATCTATGCCTGGATGAGATATAACATGATATTTAGCAATTGCTGTCCTACGAAGGGTAGCAGGTAAATAAATACGTCTAGGATTTGATGTGTCACAATACACGTCACCTGAGAGAGAAAGCTCCAAGTTATTAGTTTTGTTTACGAGCAATTCTTGCAGTTCAGGATCATCTTTTTGGGCAGCTATTGTCCTAACTAAAGTAAGCTGTTCATCAGCTGAGAGGACTGCATGAGATGGCATTTATTCTAGAGAGACAGTTAGCTACAGTATTGTCCGAGCCTTTAATATATCGGAGATCAGTAGTGAACTGGCTAATGAACGCCAAATGTCTTGCTTCTCTAGGGGAATGTCTATCAGAGGGCATTTTAATGGCTGAGACCAGGGGCTTATGCTCAGTATAAATTACAAAATGTCTAGCTTCTAAAACATAACGAAAATGACGTACAGACAATGACAATAATTCGCGGCCAAAAGTGCTATAACGTTGTTCCGCAGGTGAAAGTTTGTAGCATCACATCGCTGCTCATGCTTCATTTTCAAGTTATGCGTATTAATAATTCGCATACAAATTAAATCGTACTTTTTACAATAAATTTCCTGTATTTTTGTGATTAAGTTTTTGTAACTTTAATTGAGATTATTGTAAATTTTTAATTATAAAAATTCGCTGTATTTTGTTAAACCATTCTTAGTACGAAAGAACGGTCGCTATGGTTCTTACTAAAAAAATTCACCCCTGAAAAGCCTTCGAAATTAATTCTGAATCGCAACTCAGGGGCGTAGCTTACCGTAGCTTTTAAGAGATAACACCGTAAGTGTACAGTGCCTGGAAGTTTGTGTTTTTTTCTTTTTTACAGTAAGTTTAGAATTAATTGTGTTTAGGACTTAGATATATTTCTTAACCTCATTATATTTTTCTAGAAATATTAGGTGTAGGATTGTTCACATCATTTGTGTTAATTTTTGTATAACGTGCGTTGTGGAGACGACCTATGGTACATCCCTGAAATAACCAAGTTTTAGGACTTGTATTTTGAGATTTTAATAGAACAACTTGTGGTCTTAACTAGTACTGAGGTTATTTCTCATCTAATCTTCAAATCTACCTTACTTTCTGTTTAAAAATTCACCTGTTATGTTGAGATTTTCTATTGCTCTTCATTAGTCATATTTTTCTTAATTTTACTGTACAAGCTCTCTCTGAATTACTCCAAATATTTACTTGAAATACTTCCTTTTACTGTTCAATTGACACAGTGAACTTCTTTTAAATCTGTTTTCTTTATTGTCTGCACACTTTCTGAATAGAAGTGGGATCTGCTGAATATGGTGTAGCTAGACCATAAATTGGATTTCTAGATTTAACCACAGACTGAAAATTGTCTTAAATCACAACCTTGCCTTTACATTGCATTCTATACTTCGAAGTAGAGATTTTTATAAACATGTATTCAGCTTATAACTATATTGATTTCATTCCCTTGTAAAATAGATATATTTTATTTTCTATTCATTGTGTGTTGCTCACTTGGAGGTATAGAATTCTTATTTAACAATTCCCATCCAGGTATTATTGATATGTCATTCCCTCTCAATACTATTGTAGTTTTTATTGCAAATATTTTCATCTCAAGTCATATTTATCAAAATCTTATATATCAGGGATTAACCATAATATTATGGTTTACTAGATGATATCCGCTGAATGTTATCCTTAGTTTGTTTCCTTCATTTTTTTACCATGTCCTAGGATGTCCATAATATATTTCTGTACAATGTTTAGGATGTATTTTATTCATGCCTAATTAGGATGTATTAATTACTTTATGCAGAAACCTTTGTTCATGTTAGGTTGCTATATTGTGCCTGTATCATAGCAATATTGCAGGATTATGGAAATTATCCATGTAGTTAAAGATTTTGGCCTTGCATACTGGAGCAACTTTTTTCACGAGACTACTTATTGTCTGTTCAACAATTGTGCTCATAATTTTTGGTTACCATATGCACCAATTAATAATTTTTATCTCTAGATTTAATTGATCCTAAATCAAACATTAAAAATGGACTTTGTTCAGTAGATGAAACTGAGTTATTAAAACTCAAGTATCTTTTATAGAATTCCATGTTCACTGAAGCAACTTTTGCTCAGTTTCTAGTTTCAAAAATAGCCCTTTATAATGAGGATTAGATTCCTTGTTCATTTAAAGGGGATTTACTTTTTTATCTTTCTATAAAGTTATATTCCAGCTCTCCTGAATATTTTGAGATTAGACTGCCTTACTACTGCATTTCATTCTGATCAGCCTTGTCATTGCTTAGGTTTGCTTCGGGTAATGCTTGTGTTTGTTTATGTTTGTGAAAATGTGAAAATTAAGCTCAACCGTCTTTTCTAGACACCTGGCGGTCCTGCTCTCAGCTTTTCATCACAACTTTCATCTCAGCTTTCATCATCGCACTCATTTCAGCTTTCATCACAGGTTTCATCACAACTTTCCTCTCAGTTTTCATCTCAGCTTTCTTCATCGCTCTCATTTCAGCTTTTCATCACAGCTTCCATCATCGCACTCATTTCAGCTTTTCATCACAGCTTCCATCATCGCTCTCATTTCAGTTCTTATCTCAGCTTTCACTGCTCTCAGTGCTCATTGCTCTCACTCAGCGCTCAGCGCTCATTGCTTTCATCTTATCGTTGCCCTTTTTAAATCCTATTCTTGATCATATTGCTGATCATATTGCTGATCACATCCCTGATCATATTCCTGATCATATTCTTGATCCTATTTTCGATCCTATTTTCGATCATATTCTCGATCAATACTTCTAGTTCCAATCTCTTTCACTCGTGGACTACGGATGTCATTCCGTAGCAAACCCGTAGCAAACCTAAGCAATGACAAGGCTAATCAGAATGAAATGCAGTAGTATGGCAGTCTAATCTCAAAATATTTAAGAAAGCTGGGATATAACCTTATAGAAAGATATAGGAGTAAATCCCCTTTAAATGAATAAGGAATCTAATCCTCATTAAAAAGGGCTAATTTTGAAACTAGAAACTGAGCAAAAGATGCTTCAGTGAACATGGAATTCTATAAAAGATACCTGAGTTTTAATAACTCAGTTTCATCTACTGAACAAAGTCTATTTTTAATGTTTAATTTAGGATAAATTAAATCTAGAGATAAAAATTAAGTATTGGTGCATATGGTAACTAAAAATTATGAGCACAATTGTTGAACAGACAATAAGGAGTCTCGTGAAAAAGGTTGCTCCAGTATGCAAGGCCAAAATCTTTAACCACAAGGATAATTTCCATTATCCTTCAATATTGCTGATACAGGCACAATATAGCAACCTAACATGAACAAAGGTTTCTGCATAAAATAATT
>VCRD01003564.1:0-37578 GCA_006783055.1 Trinorchestia longiramus
TTCAAAACATATTCCCCAATCTGAAGAGTTACTGGTTCTTCATCTATCAAAGGTTCATTCATTCCACCTATGTCTTCCCAAAAGTACCCGATAGGTGGAAAGGACCCGATATTAAGTCCCAAAAGTTCATAAGTTCAGAATCTCCCTTTGTAACGGCCTTCCACGGCTCCACGCGAACGCCTTGCCGATAGTCGGAAAGAAATAAACAATCCGCAGTATTAGGAAAAAATAACTACAACTTTTCTTGTTTTTTTTTTCTACCAACATTAATAGACAATGAGTTATATGAAATTTAGCCATTAAGATACATGTTTTTTTTGGGTTTTTGCTCTGATATATCTCAGATATGGATTTTTACACCATAATAATAGAGAAGTTGTAGGGACGTAGGGGTTCCTAGTAGTAAAGATGTGCTTTTGATTTTGTCCGTAGAAAGGACAAATTTGGCTTAGTATTAGCAGGTCTACAGTGTTGTACGTTTAGCTACCTCACGTTGGCTACCTACGTTATCTTCAGCCTCTGAAGTGGATCTGTCACCATTCATACCAACATTGCATTGCCTCAGAGGAAATGCCGACTTAACATATATATATAAACCGTATTATGTCTGACCTTAAAGTATTTTCTGACCCAGACATCTAAGCACATATTGAACTGAGCAAATCAAGTTTGAATCAGTCCCCCTTGCAAATACAGGCTACCTATTCTTCAGACGTTTAGAATTCGCAGCTCCATCCGGTTCTTACTAGTTTTCTCAAATTGTCATTATTTCCTTAGTTATCCTAATTTATCTACTGAGAGTTATGTACCAAAACTTTATTCTAATATACTACATGTCAAGAAGAAGAGTAATGATAATACTTGCTTTAGAGGAAGAATAAACTACACTGGTACAACCTGTTGTCTCTTTCTTAGTGCATGAACCCCTTCTCAAATACATAAGAAAAAAAGACGCAAACTGACATAGATACCCTAAGACGTAAGTGCGTCTAATATATTTAATCTTCCTAGTGTGGTGTAGATGATTTCTTTACACTTATTCTAAAAACAGAGAACATGACGTTAAAGTGAAAATATATACTACAATGCCAAATGTCTGGTAGTTCAAACGAACGTTTTCCCTACCATTTATTCTCGGAATAAATGGCGATATTAAAAACACGTAGCTGCGAGTGAACCCCGCCCAGGTTGTACCATTAAAATATCACAAAGATATACATCAGCCGTCGCCTAGTGAAATACCATTTTTACAATCCGTAACGAACCTTGAACTGGGACGGCAGATACAGACGTTGATCAGTGGCCTTGTTATTTAGACTCATTTTCCAATGGAGAGGAATAACTGAAGGTGCAGTGCGCATCTAAATATTAATGCAATACAACGACAACAAGAATGGTCATCACAACACTGTCTGCTGTTGACGTAGTATAAGCATTGTAACATTGTTTGTATATTGGAACAGGATTCGATTTTACGATCCTGACAGACAGTCAGCCGCTAACCTCTTTGTTTAAAAATAAGTTGCCACAGAACACTGGTTTGCTGGGGCGGTCAGGTACAGCAGTTCAATAAACTTCAAGTAAAGCAATAAAATACGATATATTGCTGGTGAGCTCAATAAATTAGACGATGCTCTATCTTGCATTTCTTACAATTAAAATACAGAAGATGTCTCGGAAGACTGAGAGGATAATTTTGAGAAATGCCGGTTTAATAATTCTAACTTCATTCACAATCCCCAGCATCCATTGTAGTTCATGCCGCTATACTAACCATAATGGCATCGGCATGCAACCAATAACTCATTTTCTCCTCTTCAACTTGCAATGCCAAACCACTCATCAGGCGGACAGACAATGCTTCTGTTTACATGTCAAAGAGTAAGAGAGACAGTACAGCCACAGTACTGTACTGTGGTACAACCATGTCTCACTCCTACACTCCTCACCTGCCTCATTACTTATCACATAATATGCTGTGAAGTAAAGTATGAACAAAAAATAACAATTGTTTCTTTCAATAACGTTAATACATAAAACATTCAATATTTGATTGAAAATGCTTTGTTGTCAAGGTTCTTAAGTGATAGCCCCATATTGCTTGATATTGCTACAAACGGAGGTTATGTTTTCACAATTGAAGTGAAACTTCAAAGCAAACGTACGCAAAAATTGTAAAAAGACGTGCACTGGGGAAGAAATTCCATAATACGGCTAATGAGCTCACTGAAGAAAAAGGTTAATTAGATAATAAGCTGGTTTTTTAGTTGTACTATATTTATAAAATTGGAATCTGTTTACTTTTTAGCTAATTACAATGAACTCATTTCACAAGAATTCATTGCATTTATATTGAGGTGCACGTTTTGTGCCTTGGTGCAACAAATAATGCAAGCAAAAGGAATGTTTGCCTTTAATTACATGTGTCAGTTGAGTTAGAAATTCCTTCAAACGCATTCCTTTCACTGGGTGCGTTGTTGTCGTCTTCAAGCCGGTATGCGTGTCGCTAGCTTTGTGAGTAGCTCAGTTTTCCACGAGTCTACAAAATCCAAGTAGAAAAGCTGGAAATTTCTTCCATTTGAAAGCTATTTATTGAAACTACAATTCAAAATACCATGAAATACATGATGGATAAAATTTAATATCCCGAGAAAAATCGCATAGCATCGCGGCAATAATTGAATCCTATACTGTCTACATATTATTATAAACTGGATCCACACGTGAAAAATCACGGTTTTTTACTAAATTTTTCATTTTAATTTGCCAGTGGACGCGGGCTTTAGGAAAGAGTTTCTCCATTGATGGATGTGCCTTTGGTATCCACAATACAATGTTTACAATACATGTAGACCCTACGAAATTTCCCCTCATCTAAATCCGTAAGAGCGTCTATTATATAATAGACGAAGAAAATCACAATTCCAAAAACAATAACTCGGTTTTCAAAATCTTTGGCCTTATACTAAGTGGTAGCCAGGTTACTGGTCAAACTAATTTAAAACATTTCTTTTCGCATTATCAATTAAAAATATCAAAGCATCAGGATGAATTTCAACAGAAAAAGCTCCAAAGAAAATTTCTATTCGTAAAAATAAACCGGTTGTGTATTCTGGATACCATAACGCAAGTGAAAGGGAATTGAATTGCCACAGAAAAATAATGCAATAGAATGATTTCTTGCATTTCTTAAGCTTTATCCTTCTTGCTATCAAAGCTATCGGTTAGAAGAGTGTGACACAGGGACAGACGGACGCAGCTCTTATTATAGTATAGATTCATCTGTATAAACCAATTAAGTCTATATCTTCAGATGAAAGTTTTATCTTCTTTTGTAAATTCATCAAATCTTCATGTTTCGTCGCACCATCAGCTTGCTCCAAACTTCTAGGGCATTCTTCTTCAACAGAGAATACGTTTTCAAGCTTAGATCTCTTTCTTGTTTCTCGCACTCGGTTAGTCCTGCAAGACAAATGATTACTGTTTTCTTCACACAGTTCAAATTCTTTACCATTCAAACGGTATTCACTTTCTGGGTTGCTCGCGCATTGAGATGTGAAATCATTTTGTTGGTTCGCACTCTGAGCGCCATGTTGACGAACCTCAACCCCACTCTTGCGGTCTCTGACTTCAGAACAGCGTTTACTAGCATGACAGAGGACCTCCCTATGCGAAGGAGATGATGGACAGCGAACAACATTGAAATGATCAAACTTTTGTCCTTCATTTCCTCTCAAACCTGTTTCTACTCCTTGAAGAAGAGTTTCTTTTTTCCAAAAGCTAGTCCTACCTAATTTTACGTGCTTTTGCACTTCACAATTCTGTCTAAAATCACTTATCCATCGTTGCAGCGTTGGGACAAGTAAACCTAAATTATGGAAGGAAAATTCATAGGGTGTTGAATCACATTGGAACTTTGCTTCCTGCAAATATTTCCCTATCGATTTTTGATCTGAAGATTTAGGAGAAATAATATCCATGAGTGCTGTTCTAGAGCCTAAGCCAAAACTATGGTTGCGCGTGTTATCATGAACTACAGAAAAAATAAGTCTTTCAAGTTTCGGGAACCTCAAAATTGTCCGCAAATTTGATTCAAGTAAGTTACTATTTCGAACATCCAAAATCCTCATGTTTTCGAAGCCGTCATTGAAGACTTTTTGTCTTGTTAGAAGCTTTCGGAAGCCTTCCGCGGACAAGTCATTGTTGGCTAAATTTAACTTGCGTAAATCTCGAAATGAACCGAAACTACGTAAGATTTCATCAGCGACCAAATGGCAGTCGCTCAAGTCCAACTCTGTAACAAATCTCAGCGACATGGACAAGAAATCACCAAATTTGGCAATGTACCGTCGGCAATCTCGGCCTCTCATCTGAAACGAGGATACCATGTCTGCATGGTAAGCACTCACGAACAGCTTGAAGGCGTTTTCTGAATGCCGATTTTGTTGACTAAAAGTACCGAGCTGAAAACAAGATTGTAGTAGTGTATCGCCGACAACCTGAGGAAACCCTTCCAGTGACTCGACAGATTCAATGTTGCACGAAATGAAATGCAAGACCAGTCTCTGCAGAGTCGGCACACTACGGGGCTCTGAAGCTAGAGTGCCAACAGGAGAGAGTTTAGAACATTGAGCTCCTTCAGACACCACGCAAACGTTTCTGGAGGCTCCAGCGTACAAAGACAACTCAAATCCTGGGTCCTGAGACCGCGAATCTGTCTCCATGGGCAGACGCGAAGTGCGACTACTCCGCTGGATGTAAAAGAGAGATGAAATCGCTGGGAATTCAGATAGTTTATGTCCTGCAACAGAATCCTCCATAGTCGCCCTCAGGTTTGGTATTTGCACAGTTAGAGTTTGTCTCAAGCGTTGTGCATGCGAGTTAGATCATCAACTGATATTGGCAGAACACACACAAACTTCACATTAACGCATCCATCAAAATCATTCTGGAAAGAAAAAATTGACAATGAGTTAATGGATAATACTGTAGCACGCCATGGAATACTTCGCTTTTCAAGGAAAAATAAGCAACGCATTACTTCTCAAGCAATTATAAAATGCTCACTCCAGCAAAATGAAGAATTTTCTTCACTAGCTTTGCAACAACGAAGGAACACATACCTGCACTACGGATGCTTAAATTAGTAATACTAGTAACTATCGTTTTTCATTGACTAAAATTAATATCAAAGTTCACTAATAAAACGTGCACCTAAAGTCGCTCAATTCAACGCTAATAAGGTGCAATACCAAAGTCTTTTGAAATTAAGTAGAAAGAGATATACAATTTCACCATTAACTTACCAATGGGCAATTTAACGATTTTTAAAGCCATGGAGGTTTATATAAGAGACAGTGGCAGGCAGCTTCCAGCGTAGCAGGGTGGTGAGCGATCTATGCTCGAGCTGCCAGGTCCTAGTTTTGGAGGCGCGAATCCCTACACACCTCTCGAATTTTCTCTGCTAGTGACGCCGAAACAGGGAAAGCCGACCAACTGACTTTACTTAAACTATTTCCTCAGACTTCCAAATCATCGCAAAGAGTCCCTACGAGCATCTAACTCATGTCACAAGATGGACAGGAACAGTCACTGGAAGCATTAACACTTGTCTAAAGATGTTAGCATTAGGAAGTGAAAGACCATTGTATATTTGTTGTATACCTGAATAGAATAAAGTTTCTTTCTCCGATGTTTGTTTCCCGACAGGAAAAATTAGTAGATGCTATTTGAGACATTCTGACTGACAAATTGACGGCTAGTCGACCATTCATACAGGAATCATTTGAATCCATGATTCGAGAAAAAATTTATGTATGTACTCAAAAGCTTGTTTGCAAGATGCAGCGTCTTGGTTGTACTATGAACATTACGAGCGTAAATCTGCAAAGAACGTCAATTATGGAACTCGTTTTTGCCTCAACTGAACTTGTTTGTCAGAGCTCATATCGACGCTCGTCCGCTTGTTGGCACAGGCTGTAATGAATTTGAAAAGATAAGAAGTGTTCAGAAGCGTTTCTGATTACTTTTCAGTTTAAGAATGTCAGTCCTACTGTAAATTTTTACGAACTGAGAATATGAATAACCGGTGAAACAGCAAAGAGAAGAGTTTGCTAGCGTGTGAGGCGTGAGACACGACATGATATCGAGGCTCATGAGACACGACATGATGTCGAGGCTCATGAGACACGACATGATGTCGAGGCTCATGAGACACGACATGATGTCGAGGCTCATGAGACACGACATGATGTCGAGGCGTGAGACACGACATGATGTCGAGGCTCATGAGACACGACATGATGTCGAGGCGTGAGACACGACATGATGTCGAGGCTCATGAGACACGACATGATGTCGAGGCGTGAGACACGACATGATGTCGAGGCTCATGAGACGATGACTAGGGAGTCGGGGAGAGTCAGTCCCCTGCCACCACACAGCAGCCCCTGGACAAACTTCCTTCCTCGACAGCTCCAGTACACACGACACTCAGCTGTAATTAAACTTGTATTCAAAGTCCCGTCTTTACAACTGAAGAGACATGCTGGTGGCGGTCATTGTTCACCAAACAAAGGAGACTGTGTTCTGATACTACAAGACCGTCCGAACAGACAACCAGTAAATTCGCGTAAATGCTGCCCGTGGCTTTCTATTTCATCCATCCAAAACTCATCTTTCATTTTTATTTCTCCTTAGTTCGCCTTAACTAATTGCCTCTTTACTAAGAGATTAGTTCTTTGAGCTACAGTCCCACACTCGTCAACGTCATCGTCCAGAACGAGACGTTGGATGCGACAATTATCATTGCCCAGCCATCCTTGAAGTTCAATCATGACACAATCGTCGATTAAGTATTGGGCAAATAAGATATAGTGAACTAGAACTACTGATTTCAGCCACCATATAGTTTTCGTTCGGTATCAATAGTCAACAACAAAATAATTTCACATCTAGTTAACATATGTATTCAAACACGTACCTTAGAGTGAAGTATGTCTTCAATTTCACAGGACAGAACACTTCATCAACTTGATTTCACGACTGTGTCCTGACCGTGTACCTGATGGCTCCAACCTGACCCAAATGTACAGTATGTTGCAGCATTATTTTCATGCTTCATCCTACTTCATTGACAACCAAGCAGCTACGAGTAAATGTAATAGGAAATTTGAGCTTGCATTTCATGTAAACAAATGAAAACAAATGATTAAAAATTGTTTATTAAGAAAGAGTAGGAAACACTTGATCCTCATGATGAGGATCAAGTGCTCGAACAGACTAACTCGTACAAAATCTCATGCAAGCTTAGTAACTACAAGATAGAGTTCAGACAACTAGAGGTATTCAGGTCGTGTTTGCACACCATAGAGATAGGCAAGTTTAGACTGAACAAAGTCGACCTGAGATAGAGTCATGGCAGTGAAAAGTCCAGTCTTTGTAAGTAGGAGTTGCTCTAACCTGCCAGAAGAGTTGTGGTAATCCACGAGAAAAGACAAAGCAGCTAAAATGACAATATAAATGAACTGTCTCTTAATTTATATGAAAGCAATACATAAGATTATCTTCATTAGAGCGATGGAAAACCCCAAAATGCATATCATTCTGATGATAAAACTACAACAAATTACCAACTTCACTATAGAAAAAAACTTACACAATACATACATAATATTAAAGCTATTGTTCACAAGAGACCTGTTCTTGTGCTCTCAGCAGACCGTACGGAACTGTTCTGTGGAACACGAACTAATTAAGAGATGCTCATGAAGAGAAAAACAACAAACTTATTGCTCCCTTCCTTACATCAACGTTATGAGTATAACCTATTCCCCAAGCCCTTGTTACTACTACTACAACTACTACTAATCTACTCCCTCAAACTTATTTTAGCTGACGTAAGACTTGAGTAATAAATACTTAAACTTACACTATGGCATGAGTGAACACAGTCTTATCATTGGAGCACGATTACTAGTATTTTAAACTTGAGATTGTTCTTGGTAACTGAAAGTTTCGATTAGGTTTGGTAACTTACTTTTGAAGTAATGCTAGACAACTTACACTTAAAATTATGTCTGTTAACTCAAACTTAAAATTAAAGCGAGAACGCACGACACAAGTAGCATCCTCAGTGATGCTCTCATCAGGTCGTGCGAAGCAAAGATTCTCTTTCAAGACACGAAACTTTGATGAGCTCTTGAGTCGTTAAGAAGTCTCTCAGAATATTTGCTTTTGCGCGCACACACACCATCATTTCGACCGAGAAAATTGCCTTGACGCGAACGAGGGAAGGGCGTCAAGCAATTATGTATAATAATTATATGATAGTAATAATATAATGCAATTATTATGATTATACTAAATTTGTTTCACAACCCAACATCCTGCTGCGTTAGTTCAGATAATATAGTTTCTTGCACATAGTAAATATCCATGTTCATTGTATTTCTTCACGTGTGCGAGTCCATGTCTGGAGATCTCTTGTATTCGGTTGGATTTAGCTAAGTTTATGAGAACCCTTTCAAGTTTGGTAAATAATTTTAGGCTGAATCTGAATTTACTATGCACAATTCTCAAATAGAAATAGTCTATACAAAAAACAAAAAAAGAATACTTCACGGGTTCACTCACTTATTCATTGACAATTCTAGTGCACTGAGCACAAAATCCACTGCCTTTAATTGTTTTATTTCCTTGTGTCAAAAACCAAAATAAGATGAAGAATGTTCAGCAAACGCAGGACTCGCATAACTCAATTTTCTTGAATTAATCTTCAACCGTGAGGGCACAGCCAAGTAATTTTTACTACAATGAGAGGCAGGGAATATTTAAGCCCAAGAGGCTCCGGTTCATGAAGACCAAATTTACCTGGAGGAAATTACATAGCAGAAAATAAGAGTACAGTAGAAGATGTCGCCTTCAAGCACGCATGCTTCAACAGTCACGTGACCGCAAACAAGAGCTGAAGATCAACAATAAAATTAACACAGATCTGCACTTAAACTTACAAATGGGCAGTGAAATTGATTTAACATTGACCTCGTGTTAGCACATATGTGTGTGTATCAAAAGTATACTATTTGAACCGTCAATTTGAACAACCGTAGGCAACTTGTTAAATTGCAAATAAATAACTTAGTTTGTGTTGAATTGCGAATAAATAAAGTGCAAAACCATCCAAAGGATGACAGCAATATTTATGTATTAAAAATGAATTCAAAATACGAGTTTTCACGGAGCACCTTGAGATAACTATTCTAAATAGACATATTCCCACAATTTAAGAATCATATTTGTACTGCAAAGAAATGCTGCGCTTCCTGGACGCTTTTAAATTCTGAAGCGTAAAATGGGACCTGCTTTTGCTTTGTAGTACTGCGATTAATCAGAACTAAATTCAGCCACTCGAGGACAGTGACAGACGTCCTTTGATAGTTGCACCACACAGTTGAGTTTGTTGAATTCTCACTTGAGTGAACTGGTGGGCACAAGGCCACGTCCACACTGCAGTCTGTATTGAATCTCTTGTTCCTGAAGTCTGCGTGTTGTACATGACACGTACGTCGTAACTACCTTCCTAAGAGAGTTGTCTTCATTTCCCTAGTAAGGAAGTCGTGATTTGCCAAAGTTTGTGCTACTATGCTACATCCAAACATTAAAGTCACGGATGATCGTAGAACTTAATGAAACTTAATGTTAACGTTGGTGAAAAAAAAACGACTGGGACACTAAAGAAGTCCCAGCATTGTTGAGACAGTTCTACAGTACGTTTATATACTCATCATGAGTACTCGTACGATCCTAATTGTATACTCAATACGGTGATCTCACTGGACAGTCTCCGGATGAGTGACAGGAAAGCAAGCATCGTGAACATCACCAGTTTGGCGTACACGCTATCTCCAGCAACTGCTGAGTGACAGGAAAGCAAGCATCGTGAACCACATCACCAGTTTGGCGTACACGCTATCTCCAGCAACTGCTCAATTTTCTCTTATCAAGAATAGTTCCAAAATTTTCTAGTCATTCGCACGTCTAGTTTGAAAGCTTTAAGCACAACCTTCACTCCTGAATTTCTGTAGAACACACATTTTGCAACAAATTAGGAAGACCGCCGTTTGTGGTGCTTAAGCAAAATTTCTTTAGAAGGAAAATCTTTCAGTTCACTTAAATTAGAGGTCTTTTTGCCAAATTACACTGCAGGCATTAGTTATACATGATCGGAAATATTTGATTTACACGAATTATTCGTTTTTGAGGTCTATACACAACTCATTTTACAGAACGCCATTTCTGTATAAAACGTACTCTGAGAATAACTAACACAAAAATTGGCATGATAGTTTGCATATATCACTTCAGGAAGTATCTCAATTTTACCACAAGGAGAAACGTTACCTCTTACGAGTCAATACCAGAGTGATGGTACTGGTTGAACCGTCATCAATTACACCTAAACTTCAGTACCCCTGGCCCTAACCAGGTCTATTGGAAGCATCACAAAGTAATCGATCATTTATACTCGCGTGTGAACACGAGCAAACAACTCAGAGCTGTAGCTTGGTTCGTGCCACCACAGCACGGAGTGTCTGGCACGAGCGATGCGACATCTTAGAAGTTGTCTCAGTGTACCCTGCCCTACTGGCCCATGACGCCAAGTCAATCAAGAACAAAATCATCACAAATACTACTGCAGGGCTTTCTATTCTAAACTCAAGCTACTGAAATAAAAACGTCGACGGTAATTCATATCGATGCATTTAGTACAGACGCATTTAACAATTGCAGTTTCGGAAACTCATTCGTATTCCATTGCTTCGCTCATAATAATAGTTTTACGTCGAAAGCTTGGAAAATTATGAAATATTTTGTGTCCTACTAAATTATGTCCAGCTGCAGGTTCAGCAGGCCCGTAACCGCATTGAAATAAATAACGAGAAGACAATTTCAGCTTCTCAATGTAGCAAATCTCCAACTCACGATTAATTAACTCAAGGCAATGCTATATTTCTAGGAAACTTTTTTTGTGCCGCGGAAAACGTAGTAATGATCAAACTTTTTTTCGTAAGGATTTCTGTAAGTCTCGACACACATGCCACTAAGGCAAAGGTAAGCTTTGTCAGGCTTAAATGCAGCCTGCGGTTTACACGACTTAATAAAACTGGACATCCATTGTTTCAGTTTCGTGGAAAGGAATCCCGAATCTTCAATAGAAAATTTGTATGATTCTGAATCCTTTTGGAAAGCTGACTCAGACAAGTATTGTTCTACAGTTTTCTTTGTAGAAGTTGTGGGAATAAGAAACGTCACGCATTCTCCATTAGGCTTGAAATCAAAATTCCTTTTGACAATTCCATCCAAGCAAACTGAAAAACAAAGTCTTTCAAGCTTTGGAAAGCCCAAAACGGTGGACAAATTTGAACCAATAAGGTGACACTTGTGCAGATTCAAAAATCTGAGATTTTGAAAACAATCTCTGTAAACTTTCTGCCTCACTAAAAGCATATGAACTCCTTCTGCTGATAAATTATTGTCAGCTAAATTCAACATTTGTAAATTCTGAAAACTTCCTAGGCTCAGTAGAATTTCATCAGCTTCTAGACCACAGCTGCTGAGGTCTAACGAAGTGACGAATTGCAGCGAATGTACCACAAAGTAACTGAACTTGGCGATGTATCGGTTGAGAAGAAAACCTTTCAGCGTAAAACTACTGAGCACTTTTGATTCATAGGCATCAATGAATAGATTGAAAGCTGCTTCTGAGCTTTGATTTTGATTTTCCCAGACACCAAATTCATTCAAAGCGTTCAGTAACACAAAACCAACATGATCCGACACTCCCTTTAGAGACCTCACACATTTTATGTTGGAGACAACAAAATGCACGGCAAGTTGTTCCAGTGTGGGCACAAAGCAAGGTCCAGGTGTGAGGCACGGCTCAGAAAACCTCAAAGAAGTATGAGGAATTCCATTGGTCAGCGAAGGGATGTTAGTCGCTCCAGAGGCTAGCATCTGAGAAAGATAAGAGTTTTGTGCCGGTGAGGAAGATGGGTTTTGGAATGGCAAGAGAGATGGGCCAGGAGGCGTGAAATGAGAAGACAGATGGTCTTGAGACGAAGACTGGACGAAGCCTTGGTGGGAAGGTGGAAGACTTCTTGGTCCTTGATTCACTGTAAGGCGACGTGTAGACTTGGACTTCTGAGACGACCCTCGGCCTTTTGATGGGTCTACCATGGCTGGTTAACTTTGAGTTTGACAGACGTTAATTTAAGGTTAAATATCAGTTCAGCGAGCACTGTACTATTCCATCACCTGCTACTAATCATTTTTCATGAATGTTATCAGCCTGCATTTCTTTAGTACTCTGTAAAGAATACAATATTGGAAGTCGTATAATGCTGAGGGTACGCAATATCATTAACACTTCGTTTCCATCAGCTTCCACCATACGTACGTCCGAAAACGTGCAAGTCATGCGCGGTATTCAAATATAATTTTATAGTAGATACCATATTTTTAATGTTCTTAAAGAAGTACAAAGAAATATTCAAATAATATAAATAAATGTATATAAAATTTTCGATACATAGCATGCAAAGTGCCATTGTAGTATTTGAAGTGACTCCAATGCATTTATGTACTAACCTCGAAGAAACAAAAATGATGTTCACAATTAGTACGATGACGTACATAGGATCCACTACGTAAACACGTGGTTCAGTCTCACGTGGTGTAGGAACAGTACTTCAACATTTACTTCTATTTTACACGGAACAAAAAGGAAGAACATGCTAGCATTTCCTTACTCACTTCCGAGATGCTGACATAGTCTTACGACCCTCGCTAATTTATTGTCTGCACACAACTGAATAACAAGTATATAACGGTGCTATTGACATACTAGTCATGGTACTAATATAATGGTACTGGTCATAATACTAATATAATGGTACTGGTCATAGTACTAATATAATGGTACTGGTCATGGTACTAATATAATGGTACCGGTCATGAGTACCAGAGAGATGAGGTCATATGAAGGGACCAGGGAAAGACAGTCAGCTTGAAGACTGCACTGCAACTCCAGTGACTGACTTGGACACTGGAATGTTTTGGTGTGCAATGCGTCCCTCATCTAACTTCTAATACTTCCCCTGGTCAGAAACAGTTGGTGCATACAACTTTTGACATTAGTTGGAAATAGTTGATAAAATTTTACTTATTTAATAATTAAACACACCTCATACATTATACTTTTAATGTTGTGCATTATGCTTTAAAATAAGTACAAAGAACAATGATAAAGAATTAATTTTCTCAATGTTTTCCGGTACATTGATGTCGGAAAATTTTCACGACTATGCACTGGCTGTTGCCGACCAGAAGTAGTACTATACATTCCTCCTTAAAATGATTTAGGACTCGTTCCATGTGTATTATTGCAATTTGATACATAAAATCTTAGAGTAGTTTTGAAGTTGATATTTGTTACCTAAAAATTGTGAAAGTAGTTTTCGAGATAAAAATTGCATTTTTTTTTGTTTTGCACTTTGTATTAGCACCTTGTTGACGGTGCCCTCAAGGGCACTGACTGCTTAAGAGCAAAGAAATTGCTAGACTTGAGAAAACAAAACTCGGGAGTCTGGGAGCGTCAGTTCCCTACAGCCATACAGCTGTCCCTGGACATCAAACACTCACCAACCACCAGCTGTTGAATGTGTGGCCAGTAGCTAATAAGACACAAATCATACACAACAATCAACCACCAGCCTGGATGACATAACCTGCCTAGATGGGTGTGTGTTTTTGGTGAAGACGGACGTCATTTCTGTGTTGCGATTTTTATAAGTCTTCACGAGTCTCCTACTGAATTTTCTTCAATTTTCTTATTTTCATTTGCTTACCAACTCTTCCTGTGAGTTCGAGTGTTGCCTCCAGACATAGTAGGTTCCCGTGTACAGAAAAACCCTCACACTGTTTGGGAAAATCTTAGTGTAATAGGAGCGGCGGAGGGCACAAGAGGGACAAGAGACATATCATAATTGTACTCCGTGCTCCAAGTCAAGATATGAACTATGACCTCCTTCCTCACCCGAGACTAAGACTACCCGCCCCCCAGCGAGGGTCTCGAGACTAAGAAGACCCCCAGCAGCCGGGAGGGGAGGGAGGTCCCGAAAGGGTTACAGATTTTATTTCCCCACAAGCACTAAAACTGTTCTGTGAAGGACACAATGAGGTGATAAAAAATTAAAGTATTCAGAACATATCAACCAATACTGAAGCTTTATTGCCACAAAAAATATAAGAATAGGTTAAACGAGAAAAAATTTATCTATACCTTCCTATTCCGACTCTTCAAAACTACTAACTACTTACTCATACTGAACACCATTCTTTGTAAATACGAACGTAATCATTACAATTACAAGACTTATCTTTATACGCTACACAGACTTAGGTACAATCTCGACACTACTTGTTCCTAGTTATTTAGGCACAAAACTCAATACAGAGTTTAGTACACAAAAAATGTACTTTTTTATATTAAAACGAAAAACAAATGAAACTCGGATAAAGCTCATAGTACTTAAGAAAGCATATGGGATTTGTTTACGAAGGATGCAGCCTAAATCAACAATGTTTGTATAAATTATAATTCTAAATAAATAAATAAATAAATCTATGATAGAAATAATCATGCAGTGTAGAGTAACTAGCTATTCACTAAGGCTGAGTTAACAATAATGAACACATTAGTTGCATGTAGTAAGACATCATTTCGAGACCCGTATATGTGCTAGACTTAGACTAGTAAACTTACTTTATGTCCTTACATATTGTTTCAATGAACTCAACACGCAAACAAGACTACAATTAAAACTAACATCAAAATAAGAAATGCCGCTTGAACTTTATCTAGTACGCAAATTTCCTCCAACCAATTAGATATATATTTGAATTGGCCAGCGCTGTTTCAATAATTGCCTGATCGCAATAATAATTCATACACAGTTGTACTACCTCAAGACGAACATTTGAAAACCCCGGGACCATTTAAATTTATGAAAAAGTAAGGACAAATCTAATACATATATATTTCCTGTATTAAATGAGAATACAGATTTAACACTTAAACCGCATCGTGCGCCATACATGGTGCACGGGACCTTTGTTATACATACAAACTAACTTGGGAGTTGCAGTCGATGTGATAATCCCTGAGAAATAAGATAAATATCTTGAGAAAGTTCCAGAAGTTAAAAGCTTTAGATCAGGAGTTCAACTCCTCTCACTTCCTTCAGTTCATTGCCCAGATCTCTTTGAATATCATCCGTATGCTCCAGTCATTTGACAAATATCCTATTTTACTCTTGAAAGCTCGTAATACTGTCAGAAATAAAAGAGCAGGGCATGACACTTTTCCGTTAATTGCGCTGCTTTATTTATAAGGCAGAGAATTTGCATCATTTTTATAACTAGGAGAGTTTACGAGTCATGTACAGGACTTGTCAGACACGAAAAGTTATTAACTTCAATTATAACGAATTCTTTTTCACTAAGAAGAAAGAAATACCACTAACACAATGTCTTAACCCTTCCGGTACCGACGGCATCTCTGGTAGCCGCAGTCATTTTTCGCCTATTAAGATGCAGAGCAACACGTATGTCTGTGCAAACGCTGGTAGGGCAGTGCAAGCTACAGTTTGATCAGGACAATGCAGTGACCGTAAAACATCACAAAGCATCTTTTTTCAAATTTGATGTTAAATATGTTGAAAAAGGTTCTGATATTTGCATCATGGTACCGAAAGGGTTAAAACACGTACATTTTCAACATCTAAGGCAATGTATGGAGTAGCTCGTAGCGTCCAGGAGAGCGTATTGTGCTGCCAGACTTAACAGTACTTGGCAGAGCTAGAGGTCGTATAACTCGTGCAAACATTGCTCTTGTGTAAACGTCAACTTTATACGAGGAGAAAGAGCACTGAAAATCCATTCCTTTCTCTAGCACACTCCTCTTTGCTCTCAGATAACAGCTACTCTAAACTAGTAGAAAACCCCCCAAGGTCTATAAATAGTTTCAATAAGCAGAAAGATTTGGGCAATTAATAAAGTTAGAATACAAAGATTGAAATACGACAACTACAGGTCTGTGAGTAGACGGACAAACGTCACGTCACACAAGGAAATAAGGACTAAGGCTCCCAGCATCAGTAGGAACACCGCAAGCAACCAGTCAATTGTTAACACGTTCCTACGCACAGGTAGCTTGATGAGGACAACACTTACTGTAGATTTGCACGTATTTAATTCATGTAGATTGAACATGCTCTTCAATGGAAATCATTTGCAGTAGATCGGAAAAAAATCGGTTTTCTCATAGAATGGCATTGTCGATTGTTAATCCGGCGTTTGTTTAAACGCAGTTTTCTTGCTGATAATACGCATTTTATGAAGCTTTTGGTTCAGACACACCTCTACTAGAATGCAGGTACCTTCTTCTCAAAAGCTGCGTTGATGTGCAGTCATGAACATAGGCCCATTCGAATGGGGTGACACGTAACGAACAGCGCAGTAATGGAAAAATACACTGCGTTCATCGTGAATAGATTCTGTTCCTTCTTCAGTGCAAAGCCCGTTACGACAAAGCAGTTCTTTCCCGCCAAATTGTCTTGGCGATTTGCAAGTTTGTGGGAACTCCTCCATCCAACGCTTGAGCGATGGGATGAGAAAACCACAGTCTTGAAACGAGTGCTCGAACGGTTTTGCATTGTATTCAAAGCCTGCCTCACGCAGGTATTCTTCAACAGTTTTCTTTGACGGAGCAGTGGGGACAAAGAACGTAACGCGAGCTGCGCTAGGTGCCAAGTCCACATGCTTTCTTTCTATTCCGTCGGTACAGACTGAGAACTGAAGCCTCTCAAGCTTTGGGAAACTCAACACGGTTGACAAATTTGACTTGAAAAGGTGGTTGTATCTCAAATCTAAGACCCGAAGGTTTTTGAAACCATCTTTGAAAAGTTCTTGCCTCAACAAAAATATTTTAAGGCCTTCTTTTGATAAATAGTTATTTGCCAAGTTCAATATCTGAAGGCACTCAAAAAAAGCAAAACTCATAAGGACTTCATCATCAACTAAACAGCAGTTACTCATGTCCAACTCTGTCACGAATCGCAGTGATCGCATCAAGAATGAGTCGTGCTGGGCGATGTAGGGGCGCAGATACACACCACTCAGCACCAAGTTACCGACCGCACGGGACCCAAACGACCCTACAAAGCGATCAAAGTTAATTTCCGAACTCCGATTTTGGTGAGTAAAGAAGCCACGCTCGTTACAAGCCTTAAAGATGGATATCCCGATTTCCGTTGGAAGCCCATCCATTCGCAGATGCTTGAGGTTAGCGAGAATGCACTCCATGGAAAGCTTTGTCAGCAATGGAACTTGAGAAAATTCACAAGTGAAAGACGGAAGGCGTGATTTTGGTTTGGGAAACATCATACGGGGGAGTCGTGCCATGTTAGATGGGATGTTTTGGGAGTTGTTGCAGGCGTTCGGATAATTGCCCACATTTCCTACTTTCGAAGAACATTTTCGTTTCGCAGAAGAAATCACAGATGAAGAAGTTGGCGGCCCTAAATTCCCAGATAAAGAATTAGAAGGCGCAGAATTCAGAGAAGAAGAGCAAGAAGGTCCAAGGTTTAGACACGAAAGAAGTGAAGGTTCTTGATCAAGAAGGGACGGACGAGGACCAGAGTTCACAGACGAAAAATGAGGAGGTCCTGGATTTACAGGCGAAAGACGAGGAGGTCCTGGATTTACAGGCGAAAGACGAGGAGGTCCTGGATTTACAGATGGAAGATGAGGAGGTCCTGGGGTCAGTGAAGACATTCGTGGAAGCCCTGGATACAGAGGCGACGGATGAACAGGTTCTGGATCTGTAGATGAACGAGGTCTAGGTCCATTGCTATGAGCTAATTTACGAGGCTGTCCTGGGTTTACCATCTCTTGTCAAGTCACGGCAGCGAAGATGAAGAGTAAATCTCACTTCAAACGTACAAAGAATCAGCACCTACGCATTTTGGAACCGAGTTATAAACTCACTGCTTGTACATGCACGCCTTAATTAATCTGCAAAAAAACGATATAGACTACTTTGATAACATCCAGCTCAAAAAAAAAGACTTACTTATGCCACACCCAGGTCTCGATTCTTCGCCTGCCCTCGCGGGCTCAAGACTCCAGCATGGTGACTCAGACCAACTAAGGCAAGGTAAAAACTGTATGGTTTTTGCATTATTGTCAGTTATTTTCGTCCTTGTCTCGCATTCTTCAGTTCAAAACACAACACCTCATTCACAGAACAGGCTAATAAAAATTGAAATCTACCTTTAACTTACACTTCTTGCTTCGTTTCACACCATTTCCATAAAAAAATGCAGCTCAGTTAGTCTCAAAATGTTAAATTATTACAACTGAAATTATTATTTTTATTGAAACTATTATAAATATTATATTATTACTCTTACCATTTTTACTATCGAAGCTACAAACAAAACACGGAGAGATGACAGAAAGGAGTTACAAGACTGGGTCTACAAGAACTAAAATTATTCTCATTTATGTGAGAGCAATTGATTTGTGGTTAGCGCTTTACTTCTTCTGAGATGAACTTCTTAGTTCACTTTTAAATTTCATTACAGTGAAGAAATGATGTATTAGCAAGTTGCATACAATCCTTGTGAAGGTTGTAATAATCGGCAGTAATGTAGGAATTATGCACCTATAAAGTTTTCTTTAGAATGTTAGAATAAAATAAGGCAATAGAAACGAGCCCTTCGCCCCATTTTTTGGTTGTTACAACAGCCCCATGCCGTAAGTATTACAAGCATCAACACAGTAGACAATACAATTATCCATGTAGCATTAATTTTCTTTAGGAGGAGTGTTCCTATTTCGAGGATGTTTCTGTTCCCAGTTCGGGAACTGTTCCTGTACATTTTGCAGGTGTGCACACACACACAAGACTGAGTGGCTGACTACGTATGGTACGGAGCTCGGTGTGCTGGCTGTATCATGAATGCAGCAGCAAACACGGAATTGCTTGTCATCAATATATGGTGCTCGCGATGTTTGAAAACCTGTGATTGTTCGACATACATCCTTTCAGATGAAGTTAGACCAAGCCAATAATCCGCTACGAATGTTATCATCTACATTGAAAAACTTCATGGCAACAATGATTCATAGACCAGCAGAGCATGGTTCATTATGGTATTTTTAATTCCTTGCCTGTCTTGCTGAAGACACGTGTTTCCATTACTTGTTTTGTGTCATGTAGTTGGTTTTGAGCTCTGTTACCACACGCAGCTGGTGTTGAAAATCTCAGCTGTTTGCGGAACTCGTTGAATGAAGTGTGCATGATATGTATTTTTATATCCTCCTTGTATCGGCCATTTAATAATTTCACGTCTTTCCTAATTTCATATTTTCCTGTGTATAGAGACAGATTCTTCTTCTAGGCGATTTAGATAGGTAGATAGGAATAGATTCAGAAATAGAGGACAAGATAGAACTAAATATGGCTGTTAATAATAGACTCAAATCTTACCATTTCGAGAGAGTGACCCCCGTTTTTTTCACTATTGCTACACCGTATTTCTTTCCCGCCACATTTTGCTACATTACAGGGCTCGAGCTCACTTGCTAACGAAACCTATAAAGATAAACGAAAGATCTAGTAGAAACCATTTAATCCACCACTCAGGATTTTTTTGATTTTCCTAGAGAGTAGAGTCTTTAGTCATCGGTATACGTTAACATCACACTTTTAGGCCTGTTTTCCCTCATGATGCTTGTGAGTTTGGTCGAAGACTTAGTCCAGCAGCGCTCCTTTTTACCTTAGCATGAATACTCAGTCTTGTGTACCACCAGCTTGGTCGACTGGTGAGCGAATCTGCTTGCGAGCGGAAAGACCCGGGTTCGAATCCCGCTGCCGACATGGTTGACGCGGCTAGAAATACGGCATGGGACTTGGGTATACAACCGAATAATTATCGAAGTAATTATCCGACCCAAGAATGGGCCAGAAGGTTCGTTCCTATAGCCTAATTCTATTCTATTCTACTGTTGGTGTTGAATTAGTTCTGGACTTGAATCTTAATAAAGGCCATTTCAAGCATGCAACAACTAATACACTGACTCAAACTTAGGCGTTCTTTAATTAAAGTCCTTGCTGTTAGATAACGTCCTTACACAAACTCTCCTCGTGAAGCTCCATTTTCACAATGAGCCCCGTATGTCTCATCTTGACAGCAAACAAAATACTTCTATTCTTCGGCATTATGAAGCCTCAGAATAAAAATGCTAAATCAAAATTTCACAAAACTCGGGAGTCGGGGCTCGTTAGTTCCCCTACAGCCAATCAGCTGCCCCTGGATGTAATTGTTGAAGCCAATCAGTGTGTCAGCTATTGATTTAAATTATAAATGTCAATATACTTAAGATACTCGTACTTCAACATTCCCCCACCAGCCGTTATACAACGCCTCCCACTAACCACTTAAACATCGCCTTTCACTCACCATCAAGCACGACTATCACTAGCCGGTAAACATCGAAATCACAATTATACAAAGGCCTCTAATATTACATTTCATTTAAAATAACTCAAACGTCACATGCCAATAACTAGACTCTTACGAGACTTCTACTTTTCTTTCGTACCTTTGGTGTGCGCTGTGTGAGATCACCTACTTGATCTTGTGTGAGACCTCAGTATAATCACTTGATCATGTCGCGCAGCAACAACGTTGCACTCTTTAGTTATAGAATATCCGTGCATGAATAAATGATTTTCAAAACATTCATATCGCATCAAAGTATTATACGTTTATACTTATGGTAAAACAATATGCATGAACTGCTCTCACCCAATTTATCTAATTAAAGATGAGAATTTTTACCTTATTTGATATAAATCTTTATGGCTTCCACCGGCAGGAGACATAATAGTGAGTACACTGATAGTATGCAGAGAGTTCAATACCACTACTATTTTCTAATTTTGTTTTTAAATTACCGCTAAATACTCAATTTTACAAATATTTGTTACTGTATCTTAGTCAGATTAAATGGGGAAAAAAGTCACAATACCTTTTGAACAAAATATGCAATTTTTTTAAAAGTATTACGAAGTTGATTTTAGATTTATAACCTAATTTATGTCAATATTAATTTAAATTTTCAAATGCTTAAAATACTTAAATTTTATTGCCACAATTAATACCAAGATTAGGTTTCATTTGCAATGTCGGGAAACGTCAAGCAATTTGATTTTCTAAAATAAGACTTAAAATCCCCGGTAAAAATCTCACCTCGCATTCGCAGGTTTAGCCAGGCGCACATTTTCCTCTTGCCACGACCAGGTCCACTTGAGAAAATGTTCTCCTGACGGAGGGTGGAACTCAGCGCACAACCGCATCCAGCTGCAGCGGCTCCTCCACCTGCCCCTGTTGCTCGTGTGCAGTCCAGCCTTCTAGCTTGGGGCCACATGGTTAAGTTTTCAAAGCTCCATTAAACGCGACATAGAAAAAAAATCGATCTACGCTACAACTACATCAAAGACAGTAGTAGTGCTACACCTTTGTATTTTCTCTCTTGGAGCATCAACACTACTCCTAAGATCTTAACATTAAGAATTTGAAAATCCAATGCATCTATACTGTATACTCGATTGGGAATGTTTCTTTCTTTCTAAGTAAAAGCCGTAATCTTTTTTGTTAGAGTGGGTTTTTACATTTCTTGTGTTCCTTCAGTTCTCTATCTCTCGTCAGCAGCAGCAGCATCCTGACAGCGTGTGCATAAGAGAACATTCTCTTACCAATCCGTTACCATCAGTCTTCACCGAGCACGACAAGCCTCAGTTTTCCATCACCAAGGAGAGTAAAGACGAATATACAGGAATCTCTTGCCAGGAATCATTTTGTTTTAGTAAGCATCAAATATTTCAAAGTGAGTAAAGTTTCATCTAAGGTACTCGATTATTTAATAAAAATCTGGCACTGCTGCCACGTCTATCCATTGATATTTGCACAAGCCACTTTCCTCGTTGACGTACTTGGTTTTTCATTTTCAGCAGCATTTTAATTACAAGGAGAGTGAGTGACAATCAAGATTGAATTACGGCAGAGTTTCACAAGAGGATAGAAACTAAGATCATAATCATGACAGATGTCCTGCCACTGATGAGACAGCTTGCATGCACGTGGGCCATCACTCCTGCAGTCACAGCAAGAGTTGCATCGTGGCGCAATATTTTTCCTCCGCTGATGTGATGGTTCTGCGGCCTCCGCCAGCTGCCAGACCCAGGCACATTAAACAACCGAGCGTCAGTAATCGTTTGCCTTGTCAGCATCAACAATGCACTTCAAGCAAGTATCTAACTTGCTTCATTAAGTGATGGTTCAAACATCGACACACACTTTAGCTATTCCATGTAGCCTGTGTAAGCCAGTTCTATAACAAAGGAATATAGACAGGGCAGTAATTTCGTTTTGTGCATTAAGGACACAGCGATACATGCTTCATGTGGTAGGCAGATGCTGGTTTCACTTAAAGATTGCAACACTGGCTGACGACCCACACATTCGTCCCTGAAGTTAAAAACAGTATATGGTTTCAAACTTGTTTCCAAGTAAGGCGCGTGTCATACAGAGCAGGATCACGGGAAATATCTTCAATATCGCGGTTTCGATGGGGAAATCCCCATTTGGTCCAACTCAATGAACAGATCAAGTTCTTTTGGCATGGAAGACAAAGGATGTTCAAGATCTGACGGTAAAAAACTTCCGGCGCTCCGGTATCTCACGTTGACCCCACAAACACCACACCTACAGGTCATGCAGTGGAGACGTCTCTCCAGCCCTCCATCATTATCCTGCTCCATGTCTCACATTTTCTTACACGCGTACTCCACACCAAATTTTCCTCTACCACTACTCGCGCTGACACCAAAACCACACGGTCCAGACACAGTTCCGCACTGCTGCGTCCGGTCATTGTTTGTCATGCCAGAGAAGCGTTGCATAGGCGGCAGCCGGGCTCGTCAAGTTCATATGGTCAACTTTGAGTTCACACACAGACACACACAGGGTACACGTGAACTCATCCCAGTGACACCACTTGACCACCACACCAGTTGTGCTAGCACCAGTGTTCACCCATGCCACAGTCTCCTCTCCAAGGAGAAGATTTTCTTGAGAAGCGTTTGTATGACTGAGAAGATACAACCACTGCAGCTCGTGAGAAGCAGCGTCCAGTTTTTCAATAAACTGGATATGCCAAAATACTCTCATCTCACTCAGAAACTTCTGGCATCCGAACATCGACAGCTAAGGATTAAAATTTATGAGTGTGCCTTAAAGTAGCCTACATACACAATTCACATTTTTATGACTAAGATTAAAATATTTTGTCACCTAACTCTGAAATTCCATGAATTACAGTGCGTTCTGACCTATACAACAGCAGTTTTCATGCTGCCGTTGCAGAGACCAGTTTCAATACTGTACAGTGCACCACTCTGTGTTACATGTATAAAATTAACTATTACTAGTCACCTCTTTTATATCTTGTTTCGTACTTTTATTAACAATTATAGCTTCCGAATTTCGACTAAATTTTTTGAGCTTTTCAAAGAACGTCTAGCAGAGCGTGCTTAGTGTGGAAGACTTGTACTCGAGCACACTAGTTCAACAGATTTAAAGAGAAAGTTAACTGCACTACTCTACTATCACAGCCTCACACGAGAAAAAACGTTGGACAGTAGATGGTGCGAGTGGAAGACTAATGTAGGCACAGCGTCGTAATATCTTGCTACGAAGAGAAGCTAAGTGTAATCACTTCAGTGTTATGGCCCACCTGAAGCTCTGTCTGGTACAACCAGTAACTTCACAGAAAATCCTTATTTTGGACAATGGCTGTACGGTAAACTTATTGAATATATAAGCTTTGAAAACGGCAAGTTAGCAAAGTAGGATGGTAACGCACCACTGTATGAGTAAGGATCTTACGAGCATATCTTACAGAATTTTCAAACCACAAACAACTACAATAACGTAAATGTTGTAGGCTACCACATAACAGTCCACAACGCGAGTACTATGAGGAAACACAATTATGAACTGTGAACAAACAGGCGGTCACGTGAGAACTCGTCCACCGTCAAGAAAAAATAGTAAATAAGAAGCTTATACTTACCGCACACTATATCAAAATTCACAACGTACTCCTACAACCAGCATTGCTGCCTCGACTGTGGGTAAGAGGAGCGCAAGTAATTGTTCACGGCAAACCAATGAATCTTCAATGAGAGCAACTCAACGAAGGACAAGTTAGTATTTTGAGTTATTTCAAAAGTAGAGGAAGCGGCGCAGGAGCTAGTGAAACAAATATATTAAAAGATCGTTTATTAACCAATAACAAACGCTTGCTTCCATTCTTCTTGACATACAGGCGAAAAAGAAATGAAAATATTTGGAAGTTCATTCACTGAGTCACAAGTCAACATGGAGTCTATGTTCCGAATGCCTCATCAGTTATGGTATATTCTGTGTGCCGAGACAGGAGCTTCGTTCAATAATTCAGAGACTGACAATAATGAAGGACGTTGAGAAAAACAGCTACATAGTCTTCGTGTGAATATTATGACCACCACAAGTCGACTGATATCTTCACCAATTGAGATAAATTTAAACGCCCCGAAGTGCATCTCAAAATTTTCAACGATTTGATACAACTGAAATCGACATGAAGACCACATCAGAAGAACCGACCAAATATGGATGGCAAGAAAAGTGCAGAACATTTCAAGGTTTACAGAAACATTATTAGCCCTGCATTCATGGAAGCTGACATTTTAAAAAATTTCAACAATTCCAACTGAAAACCTTCACAATGGCGGGGAGAGCAATGTCTAACGATGGCAACGTTGTGAACGACCACTAAAAACCTGCCTAAGCTATTTATTATTTACCATCTCTTAGTTGCTCCCTCTCCGTCAGTGGACGTCTACTCGAAGAGAAA
Source organism: Trinorchestia longiramus (assembly GCA_006783055.1). Classification (NCBI taxonomy): domain Eukaryota; kingdom Metazoa; phylum Arthropoda; class Malacostraca; order Amphipoda; family Talitridae; genus Trinorchestia; species Trinorchestia longiramus. The sequence continues at coordinate 25,090 of VCRD01003564.1, forward strand.
CCAGCTTCTACAGACACCCCAATCTAATAATCAAGAACTTGAACACTGCAGTTGAAGATGCCAGTAGATCTTGAGCTATAGAATAATTTCTTCTGCATGAATTTAGTGAATGAAGGAAATTCATCTCGGCGCATGGAAGGGAATGGGCAACCAAAGCATGCAACCTCGCCACCAACATACCACCGTGTGGAAGAATAGTTCTTGTCTTCAATAAACTGTTAACAGCCTGAACGAAGTGCAGACCATAAGTAAGATGTACAGAATGAATTGTGGAACACCTGCAACACTGCCACTCCCTACAGCGTAGTACAGCACACACCTCAGCAGCAGGGCAGATGCAGAAGAGCAACAGAAGCAGCCCAGCGGCTCATGCAATCATCAGAACACCAACACGCCAGGGCTGTCTGTAGTTCAACATTTATGCTCACAAGATTGTGTACCTCGCCTTCGCTAGGGCGCTTAACACTAGAATCAGACAAAGTCTACTTCAGCACAGTAAAGTAAGCGATGTAGGTACTCAGGACTCTGAGGCATGGTTTCTACTCTGGTCATCTTTGAGTGTCTTGATGCAATTACAGGCAGTGACGTCGATGTAAGAGCTTTGATAACTCGAACACAGATACAGAAATTCTGAAGATTGTTCTATCTCCAGACAGTAAGCTGGCTCACTCAGTGAACCCACAACTGGGTCCACTGGGAGAATAACAACCAGTCGGATTGCTGGAAGAAGAAAACTTGAACAGCCTATGAGAGCTGTTGAGCGAGCGGTTTTCGCCAGAAAGTCGCTTCCACAAAACCTTGTTGGACCCACAACTTAGAGGCGCTCAAATTAAATCTAATTATACAAGATACCAGGTAGGTCATATCTACTAGCATATGCAGAGAAGAAATAAAACACTTTTTGTGAAGGAAAGACGGAATCTTACGAAAGACGAGATGTTCACTTCTGAAGCTCAATTTGGTCAGATGGAAAAGCTGCAAGTTTTTGAGTGGGAACATGTTGACGCTTCGAACACGAGTATTGAACTAAGAAGAGGCATACACTAACATGAGGAGGTACTAATCCTGCCGACACTTGAGCCGCCTGGTGGTGACCTGGTGGGGCTCGATGATGTGGACGACAGCGCCCCAACCAGAGGAGGCGTCCCTGTCGAAGGCGTTCACAAGACTCTGGCTGATAACTTCGAACAGGTCTTCAGGGTCCAGGTTCTCCCGCCACAGAGTCTCGCACATCCCCAACAAGTTCTCCTCACACGTGCCTGTGAAGCCACAACTTCTAAGTCACACCACACAATAGCAATATTTCAGTGAGTAACATGTATAGAATGAACTCCAAATCCCTTGACTCATGTAATGAACATAACTCGTGTCCGGACCACAAAACAGAACTCATACACTGAATACATAACATGTATATCTGACCCTTGAAACAGAAGAGCAGATCAGTGCATCCACGTACACACAATTGTAGGTAGAATGAAACAAATGAACAAAACGAAATAAATGTTAACTCGAAGTCACTATTCACACTCGAGTAGGAATCAGTTACTTCGTTGTTGCAATGATTGACGTGTGCCATTCTCTTCTTTGATTTGGAGGTGTTAGACTCAGTGTGACACGAACAACACAGCGTGCACAACACATCATCATACAACACATCATCATCCAACACACTATTTCACCCTTGCAGTGAGACAACGTACTCTCTAGCATGCAGAATTATATCGATAATACAATATTTTATAACCATTATTATAGGTATCCCGGGAGGCTACATTCGCATCATGAAACCCGACTTTAACTTATTACTTGGTATCGCAACTCAACTATCAACAGAACACGCAATAGTGCTATTTTTTAATTAATTCATATTAGTTTATGATTTTTGACCTCCCAACGTTTTTTATTTCGTTATCATGGAAATGAACTCTCAGAAATGTTAGCCGGACTCCGCAACATCTCTCCTGAATTTCTCTAACACAACATTTACATTAGACATCAGTGTGTAGGGGAGTGTGTGATGTGGGGAGTGTGAGATGTAGGGAGTGTGTGATGTAGGGAGTGTGTGAGGTAGGGAGTGTGTGAGGTAGGGAGTGTGTGATGTAGGGAGTGTGTGATGTAAGAAGACTGAGGGCTGGTGCATACATGACGTCAGATGTCACCACACACACACACATGGACTTTAGTCCACCAGTCACAACTGTACAACCACAACAGATAACTGAAAAGCAAACTGAAGATTGCTTATCAGAGCGAGACAGTTGTCTGACAACCTCATGCACGACCTGAGCAAGGCAGAGCAGAGGGGCAACTGCGGCAAGTCTTACGGAAAATCATGAGCATACAGTACTGGTCAAAAGTATTGTGACAAGACTTTTTACTTCTAGTGCATGTACGTGGTATATGGGTAAAAAATCAGTAATATCTACACATCTGACACGCAGAAGTCTGCAAGCTACACACCTGACACGCAGAAGTCTGCAAGCTACACACCTGACACGCAGAAGTCTGCAGGCTCACACGCACTGCCGATGAGGTCAAAGTTACAGATGTAAGGCTCGTTGGTAGTCTCGTCCAGACCAGCGATCACAGGCTCCACAAAGTAGGGGCCAAAGCGGCGCTCGTACAGCAGGTTCTGCACCATCGCATTCAGTGTCTTCGGTCGCACACGCCGTCCTTCTCTGGAACACGGCATCACTTATTCCAGTCGCTCTTCATGCATAACAATGAATTGTACGCATTATTCCTTCTGTACTTCCGACAGATGCCTACAATTACAAGCGTCGTTTCATTTGCATCTAGTTAAGTAAAGCAGATAAATGAACACGTCGTATATATATTAATAATACATCATTTTTAGGGATGCATCCGGCACATCTGAGTAATTTCCATGATAGCAATCTGTATCACTGATACAAATACTGCTTTAATACCACTGCGACAACTAGACACGACACAAGTCTGTATCACTGATACAAATACAGCTTTAATACCACTGCGACAACTGGACACGACACAAGTCTGTATCACTGATACAAATACTGCTTTAATACCACTGCGACAACTAGACACGACACAAGTCTGTATCACTGATACAAATACAGCTTTAATACCACTGCGACAACTGGACACGACAAGTCTGTATCACTGATACAAATACTGCTTTAATACCACTGCGACAACTAGACACGACACAAGTCTGTATCACTGATACAAATACAGCTTTAATACCACTGCGACAACTGGACACGACACAAGTCTGTATCACTGATACAAATACAGCTTTAATACCACTGCGACAACTAGACACGACACAAGTCTGTATCACTGATACAAATACAGCTTTACTACCACTGCGACAACTGGACACGACACAAGTCTGTATCACTGATACAAATACAGCTTTACTACCACAGCGACAACTGGACACGACACAAGTCTGTATCACTGATACAAATACAGCTTTACTACCACTGCGACAACTGGACACGACACAAGTCTGTATCACTGATACGAATGCAGTATGAGGGATGAGAGGAGCTGCAGTAGCAGGTCACAATACATACTGCATTGACTGCAGGCAGACAAGGCAACTGCAGAAGCCTGACCACACTCAGTAATTAAAGAAGGCAAAGTTTCAATTATGCATATCCTGCATAGACTTGCCTTTACTAATGACAAAGTGATTGTGTTCTCACGACATGTATGAATGTGTTCAGTATATTGAACCAACATAATAAAGTTGAAAGAATATGAAACCCTAGCATGGTTATAAAAAGTTGTACTAGTTTTTAGCAGCATCAGTCATGCTCTTACCACACCTACTTAAATAATTATGCAAACTAAGCGCAATACTCGAGTAGGAGCAATACTCGAGTAGGAGCAATACTCGAGTAGGAGCAATACTAGAGTAAGAGCAATACTAAAGTGAGGGAAAAATTAGAATAAGAGCAATACACGAGTAAGAGCAATACACGAGTAAGAGCAATACACGAGTAAGAGCAATACACGAGTAAGAGCAATACTCGAGTTAGAGCAATATTTGAGAAGCAAAGCTCCATTCACTCGTTGAGTTAAGAATTTGAACAGCAGCACTGCAAGGCTGCAGCACTGAAGTGCACACACAGCACAAGGCTTGGAGTGCATGGCTGGTGAGCTGTAGGAGTGAAGTGGAGGAACACGCCTCACTACACCCCTGTACAACTGGCTGCTGTACAACTGGTGGCTGTACAACTGGCTGCTGTACAACTGGCTGCTGTGTGAGTTTAGTTCTCAATCAAAGGACAGCACTGCACTCCACTGCACTATCTCCTGCCATATTCCGTGTCTGGCAACAACCATTCTTTCTCTATAATGTCATCAAAAATCTCCGTGCGTGTATTAAAGTAAGAGTAAAAATACGCCTCTTCTATAGGCAGTGAAGCAGTGCTGGGCAGTGAAGCAGTGCTGGGCAGTGAGGCAGTGCTGGGCAGTAAGGCAGTGCTGGCTGGACAGTGAGGCAGTGCTGGACAGTGAGGCAGTGCTGAGACCTACACCAGGCCTCTACCTCGACCACCATCACACAAAGGAGAGAGAGGTTTGAGAGGAGGACGGCCATGTTACCAGGGACCGCATTACGGACACCACATACAAGGAAGCTCGTGTTGTGTTTGTCAGCCTCGGCACACCTCAAATTACGGCAGTTTTCTCGTCACTGTCACCATTTCAATGCGAGACATGAATCAATTAATTATTTCCTTGGTCCCGGGACAAATGCAATGAGGAGTCCATATAATTGGGGGCAGTGAATAGGAACACACTCATGTGAGTGATGTGTTCATTACACATACATGTTCATCATAGTGAATAGGAACACACTCATGCTAGAGACGTGTTCACTATACAGAGTAACTAGTACAGCTCCCCAATGGCTTCAGCAATCACAACGAGGATCTAAAACGCAAATACTTTTGAAAAATTTAGCCAATATGGAACAAAGAAGACAATCATCCAGGAGACTCTTACAGGAAGGACACGCTTCGTTCTGCTGCACAGATTGAAAAGCAAACAAAGCAGGATGATGTACACCTCAAAACAAGCTACACCTACAAAAATACTCAGTCGTAAGGTACACTGATGACGACACAGTATCCAGGATACTGACACAACACAGGAGTGAGAGGGCAGATATCGTAGAGGTATTCAGCACAGTTACCTCATCCACTACTCTGGCACCAAGAGATAGCCTTTCCAACAGTAGAGTATAGCTGTCAAGCACAGAAATTTAGTAATATTTCTGAATAATGGTGTTTATGGCAGTCTCACTCGTCACATCATAACACAAAGGCTTTGTTTCAAGATACAGGTGAGTACACGACCCATGTATGAATACACGACTCATGTATGAGAACACGACCCATGTATGAGGACACACCCCATGAATAAGTCCACTTACAGAATTTGTGCGTGGTCCGTCCACAGCACACCGTCGTCTGACGTTCACCCTCCCGTGAACACATGGCACACACACACATGACACTTCTAACAACACGAGCACACAGAACACAATGCGTGCACCGCACACACCGCCACGAGCAAGACTGCGTGGTGTTAGTGTTGCCACTACAGCCCCACAGAAGTCTTGGGTATGTGCCATGAAATACATGGATATTCTCTCAAAAATGCATCAATTTTCCAGTGATTTTAATGCAGAAACAAAGCATACAGCTGAACGCGTGTCATGAAATCATATTACACACATTAACTGTACAGCATTGTGCGTAGGCAGTTAGTACACACATCATCTACCTTGCATTTCTCACACGTTTACTGTCCATGGTTCTCAAGTTCTGATTCTAAACGACGCTGTTGTTATATTTTTTACGTGTTTGTTATTATCATTTGTTTCACTTCAACTTGCTTTCTGTTTTTTTAACTGTTTCAGTAATTCGTTGCATCACACGGACGTGCACACGAGACCGTGTAACGGGCAGGTAGTGCTGCTCTGTATCAGAGACCGTGTAACGGGCAATACTATTTAATTTACAGGTAAATATTGCAACACTTCAGTACACAGCATCATTCGTCACGTTCCAGACCATAGAGAACACGACAAATGTGCATAAATCGTGTAAATGCTTGCAATAAGATGCAGTGCTGCGACTTGTCTCAACATGAAGTTGGAAGCAACAATGAATTTTCTGACACTTACTGAACACAAGTTTCCTCTTATTACTTCAGCCTGGAGACTCAGCAACACAGAAATACCCAGACACCCAGAAGCTACTTAAATAACCCAAGGCTGGGACGCCTGCACACACGCACATGGAGCCAGGAGACGCACACGCGGTTAGGCCTAACGCCGTGTACGTGTTTCGCGTGGCTGCTGGTGCTCCCAATAAGCCTCAGCAGCGCTGGCTCAATAATAGTTACGCTGCTCATGCTTCATGGCTGAATGGTTATGCTGCTCATGCTTCATGGCTGAATGTTTATGCTGCTCATGCTTGATGGCTAAATGTTTATGCTGCTCATGCTTGATGGCTGAATGGTTATGCTGCTCATGCTTGATGGCCGAATGGTTACGCTGCTCATGCTTGATGGCCGAATGGTTACGCTGCTCATGGTTGAGTTGTGCACAAAACAATGCAACACTCACAGACCCACACTGACTAGCATCATAGCCTTGCATTAGCGAGCAAAGCCTGTGCATACGATGAGCAGCCGAGTAGCACTTCCACCTACCCTTGCTCTACTCATCCGTATTCTTTACTATAAAATAAATCAAACGAGAACTTATTCAGCATTCGTCTGGCAGAAAATTTGTTATACTTGCGAGCAGAAAATAATTTTTTCAGACATGTACTTTTGTATTGAAACATGAGGGCAAAGACCTGCAGCAACACCTCAACTAATAATGCGTGCAAGAAAATATCACATGACTGGTCATGATCCAGGTCTTGCCCAAAGCATCTACACTTCAGAAAATTAACAAGAAACCTTAACATGTACAAAGTTATAAGCTGAGGTCAAGTTTTGTGGCAAACATGTTCAAGCAACAAAAGCAGTACATGTGCCAGAGTCTTGCCTGCAACCTGCTTGGTGAGTTAGAAGACACGCACATTATGACATCGTTGACCAGACTCGCAGTCAAGAGTTTACTGAAGTGTTCATGACGTGTAGTCAGATAGTGCAAACAAACATAAATAAATGGTCTGACAGCACTAGAGAACTCACCTCATTTCATACATCTTCATTCTGAACTTGAGTTTTTGAATCACAGTTTGGGTGTCCGTAACAAGACCAGGCAGTCCAATGAAGAGATGAGGTCCGACCTCAAACACACGCTGCACATAAATACTTCCATTCAATGGCACAAATATTGAGAATGTTACTGCTTTCAACACAGCTACAGCTGGCAGTACTGGACACAAACTAGCAGGCAATTAGATCCTATGATAATTGCATGCAGCTTAAGTTTTCACTGATAATGAAGTGAGCACAAGACAGGCCACTACAGCTCAATTGTGCTCTACACAACTACAAAGAGAATTTAATTACAATTAAATTACTAATGAGACCTGATCACCAACAAGTCCAGATTCATAATTACCTGTTGGGTTACAGAAGCAATAACACAACACACATTACACATCAACAAACACACACACAGCATCTGAACTAACAAACACACTGCCTAACAAGCATACATCATGAATATTTTTTACACATATTAAAAATGGTGACCTACAACAAAGAAAATTTCTACAAAACAAACAAATCAGTACACTTCATTAAAAAAATGTTGTAAAACAAACCAAATGACACAATGTGCCAAACAAAAACTACAAAACAGAAGTCACTAGAAAACAGAGCAAAGGTGAAGGTGTTCATACCTCAAAGTCAGTTGCAATTGTCTGGAGCTGCACACCAAATCTCAGGTCCGAAGCAATGGCCACGCAGTTCTTGCCCTTCATGGCCACCACACACCCTCCATTGTATCCCAGAATGCTCTGCAATGCAACATTCATAACACTGTCATGCATGTTTTAGCAATAATTATTCAAGGCTTTATACACTAAACCTTTATTGTATATCAAAATTAGTTTTATCATAACCCAAACTCAAGATTCAGACTACAGTTCTAAGTTCACAGTTTCAAAGAAGGCAACTCTAATAAATTTAAGCAGTCTAAAAGAATTTGCATGAATAACTTGACCTACCTATGCAGATTTTCCAAAAAATCAAGAATATTGGTAGCAACTTGAGCAAAATGGGCCCTAACCCACATCTGTTAGCACACAGGAGACATTCTGCTCTATATCAGTTCACTAATGATAGACACCCAAGCAGCAAACACTCGCAAGGCAGACATTGTACAAGTTAGTGTTTGGGTTGACATCCACATGATGAACAGTATAGTCCTAGCATAACTCACTTCAGATTAATACTGTAGGAATTTTTTATACTTCATTTTAAAATATAGAAGCCCAATACTCACTAGAAAATCAAACTCTGATTACATGTAGGCATGTAACCATTGAGCTTCAATAGAGAATGTTCTCAAGACAAATAACACAAGAAAAGTTGAGTTTGTAACTTTCTCTGTGAAAATATTAAACTTTCAGTTCATAGTATGTTCAGTAGCTTTGCATTACACTTGTTCTTAAATAAACAAATTCTATAATCATTTTTTCTTTTCAATGAAAACATTCTACTTATGAATGTGATGGTGCTTCTTTCAATCAATACTATGGGATTACAGAAATAATTTAATATGAAGAATGTATCAAGGCCACACAAACAAGGCTACATGTAACTCATTTCTTTCAAGTACAATGTTATAGTTCACTTGAGTTATGTAGTTTTGCATGTAATTGTGTTCATGACATTGCACACATGTGGCTGTGTCATGGTTAAGCTAAGAACACATGAAAGATTTAATCACATGAGTTGTGTGCTAGAAGTTCCCACCATATATGAACATATTATGATCCACTATAATCTTTGATAATCACAAATAAGGGTCTACCACAATCTGACAACAAGAGATTAAAGCCCACCATAAGCAAACATTAAGTTTGTAGCTGAAGACAACAAGAAGAGCATTCAAAAAATGGTAGCTGCTGCAAGATTATGCATGTGGCATGGTTCACTTACCAGAGTCTGCCATTTTACAAACACACAAAAGCATTGAGACTTTTGCTGAAACTTGTCTTGATGCTAAACACTATTGGGATTATACTTTGTTACTACATCAATATATTTGTTTTTATATCTTGTAGAACCAAGGTAGGTTCATCAAAATTTTTTTTCCACTACACTACCTTCTGAAGTAAAACATGTCAGAGCCACTGGGAATTAAACTTGAACAAATATATAACGAATTTATTTGAAATCACACTCAAAAATACAGCTGGACAAACTCACCATGCTGAGGATGCAAAACACACGCAAAAACAGTACAAAATGATGATGCACAACGCACGCCTTCGAACCAGCCGCTTGCAAGATGCCTTGTCACTCCTTACTTCTCTTCACGGACTCGAGGAATGCGGATTGTTTGTTTTTTCTGTGTTCCTAATATTCAATTCAATCAGCTGTGAAATCTATGATACATAAAATTCCTCCACTAAATATTTTCCTCCGATATATTAAATTCAATATTCTATTCTGATACATAAATTAATTGTATTTTTCGGCGAAAATGCACTGTATATATAAATGAAACCCTACTATGAAATTTACATATATGTTAACAACACAGGCTGGTATGATGAATCTCTGAACCCTATTTTAATTATAAACATTCAAGTATTTCATAAACAGATGACAATATCATGTCGTTGCCATGGCAGCCATAAAACAACAAACAGTTGAATTATGTTATATCACGTGTGCAAACTTTGTTTGTTCACTAGTTTTGTCCTCAAATAGTAGACGCTGGATCTGCAGTACAAATCATAAGAATGTCGTATCGGGAATTACGAAGTGAGTCATGCATTACCGTGAATATCATATGACAATGTGAGATATAATCTGCCAATTATATGTAAACTTGGCTTCAGAACATATTGGACACAAATGCTGGCTGGTATGTGAAACGTATAAACCTTTAGTGTCGCAAAATTATTCGTCCTCTTTCAAAGAAAATGAATTCACAAGAAATAAGTTTTACTTCTATATCAAAACTGGAGTTTCAACGATTTTATTTACTTTAAACTCAAAATGTCTTAATGTATTCAAAATTGATTTTGTATTTTCAATTCCCGTAGTTATTCATTGAAGTATTACGTATAGACTTACATTTTTCAAATGACTGGTGCTGAATTCTTTACCATAGACGTAGCAGAAATGCTGAGGGCTCTCGGCTACCCTCGTTTGGTGTCAGTGGAAAACTTCCGCAATCCAAATTTTCCGCTGGTCGCTGAAGTTCTGGCATGGATCGTAAAGAGGTTTGACCCCAAGGCTGACGACTTCCCTTCAGACGTGGACACGGAGCACGACCGGGTCATGTTCATCAGGATGGTGGCTCAGTTCATGGTTAGTTGCTGGACATGTGTTCTTGATAACATCACACAATATCATGTGACATACAGTACAGTCGCACCGTTCAAAGCCTCTATCTTACATTGTAGGTAATAGCATGCGGATGCCACAACAATGTGGTGGTCACCATCCCATTAAAATAGGCTAAAACTCCAACCAATGCAATAAAAACATTTTGTCCTCTCATATATTATTAGACCAAACCATTAATAAGATAATGGAATTCATAAGTTTTTAATTGAATTTGACTTTGAATGAACATCACAGCTTTAATAAAAATACTACACGCGACAATAAATAGTCTTTGTTTCTTATTCTGATCTTATTACACTTCTACAAACAAAAAGATCTAATTAAGAGTAGGTTGAACATTAGCTCGCTGAGCGCCCCATACAACAGTGTTGAGGAGCAGTGAAGACCAGCCATGTTGTCCAGGTTACTGAAGTCCACAACCACTGGGTTCGTCATAGGGTACTATATAACATACAATATCCACTATAATACATCGGATGATATATCATTTGTTAATAAAAAATGTTGAGCCAAAATTCTATTCGACTACTGCTACTATTGATGTAGGTTGAAAATTTCATAAAATACGGCATTAAAATACGTTTACATTTTTCCTACAGGCAGGTAGGTGGTGGATTCAAGACAGGATTGGCTCGCAATAACAAGAGTCTTGTCAGTTCTTCTGCTCTCAAGATCAGACTATCATTGAACGGAAGTCCAATGCCTGCTCTCTTTATTTATGCATCTGACGGAGAAATCAAGCTGCTTATCTAAGAGATGGAACCATGCACTCAATTAGTCAGCCGCTTTATCAAATATCCTCCACTAGGAGCGTAGGGAGATTATCCACTAGGAGATTAAAATCAATTTAATTTACCATGTTGATGATTCCTCTCCCGATCATGAGAAAATTCAGGCTTGCAAACGTAAGCTCTTTTCACTGTCTATGTTCTCTCAGTTGTATCCATTGGTTTGAGGTTTACGTACTTTTAATATCAAGATTTGCTTCTAGTGGTTCAATCGAAGGCATCTCTAGCATACATATTGACTACTATGAAATATCTCTAGCTTAATTACTATTTAAAGGGCATTTTATAAGCCCCTGTTGTATCATTTTGCACCAACTCCATAAGGAATGCACTGTTTATGCTTGCATTCCGTCACCAGGCCAGCAAGGCACACGTGCGCCTCAACACCAAGAAGTTGTATCAGGCGGACGGGTTTGCGGTGCAGGAAATCTTGAAGGCTCTCACGCTGCTCTACTCCGCCTTGCAGAACAACGCTGATGACCCTGATCTCGACGATGAGGGCAGCACCACTCACAACTTTGACATGACCAACAGGGTGAGACACAACTTTGACATGACCAACAGGGTGAGACACAACTTTGACATGACCAACAGGGTGAGACATTGTACCAACAACGTTGTACCACTCGGTGCTGTGTATTAAAAAAAATTACCGATAATTATCCGGAGCAAATTAATGTATTGCTTAGACTATGATTGTAATATTGGAAACTGAGCTGAAGATAGCTTACAGATATACAAATATTGTCTTGTGGGAAGTCAATGGGCCTTTCAGCTCTAAAGAGATAAGTTTTGCGTCAAAAGTGTCCGTTTTATGGTGAATGTGAGTAGCAACGTGCAGCACACTGATGTTACAGTAGACTGCAATACAGACGTAGTGTACTAGTGCCACAGAAAACTGCAACATACAATATATTGGTGACATAGGAAACTGCAACATACAGTATACTGGTGCCACAGCAGACTGCAACATATAATATAGAAATAGCTAATTATTATATGGACTCATATCATTTTACATGCTCGTCTACACCCTACAGACAGGCGAGCTCAAGCAGATTCGGTCTCTGGCATCGAACATCACGACACGAGGAGCCACGCTCTTCGACCTCCTGCGTCGGGAGGTCAACCTGAGGGTGGGTGG